>JAVYIG010012298.1:0-54596 GCA_035222895.1 Strongylocentrotus droebachiensis | reverse complement strand
ACCTGTTTCTTTTCTTCTTTCCCTTTTTTGTTCCCTTTAGCTCTCCTCTTTCCTTTTCCCCTCCTACTCCCTTTTTTTTGTCCCCCCCCCCCTGAGGATCAACAAATTGTTGGCGAGAACTGATGTAACTGATATCCTCCTTCATTACTTTTCTTATTCCTTTTCCCCCCTTCTCTTTGACTCCTCTTCTCCTTTTGTATTTCCCTTTCCTTCCTTCTCTCTTTTTTTTTTGGGGGGGGGGGGGGGAGGAGGGGGAGGGGGGCAACAGCCTCGGAGGCAAGGCCCTCAGTCGCCCCCGCCCCCCGATCTCTTTTTCCCCTCTTTTCTTTTCTTCTTCCTCTTCTTTCTTTCCTTTCTCTTCTCTTTCCCCTTCCCTTCTGTTCCTTCTCTTTGACTCCTCTTCTCCTTTTTTATTTCCCTTTCCTTCCTTCTCTCTTTTTTTTTTGGGGGGGGGGGGGGGAGGAGGGGGAGGGGGGCAACAGCCTCGGAGGCAAGGCCCTCAGTCGCCCCCGCCCCCCGATCTCTTTTTCCCCTCTTTTCTTTTCTTCTTCCTCTTCTTTCTTTCCTTTCTCTTCTCTTTCCCCTTCCCTTCTGTTCCTTCTCTCTCTAGCTCTCTCTCTCTTTTTTGGCGGGGGAGGGGCGGGGGGGGGGGGGAGAGACCCCTCCCCCTGGATCCGTGCCTGGCCGTGGGTGTGTCCCCCATCCAATAAGTACTGACCTGAGCAGTTTTGTAATAGCGAACAGGCCCCGTACGTACTGAGCTGAGTAGCTTTGTAACAGCGGACTTGATTGGTTGCCTTAAAAATCAATTTACGAGCGTACTGCGCATCCGTCTGGAAAAGGGCACACGTGTGCTAACAAACTAGCAGGCGTGTGCTATCGCACCTTGCACATGTCTGCTAAATAACAGGCGGTGATTGGTCAATTTAGCAGACGTGTGCCGCGTTCCATAACGTCTGGGGCACGTGAATAAAGTCACCAACGGCTTTCCATACTTACAGAGCGTGAGAAGCGCACTCCCTAGGGGGAGGGGGGGAGGGGGAGATGGAAAATTTGACGTTTCATTGAATTATAAGAGAAAGAAGACGGTTCGTTGTACCGTTCTCAACTCTTATTCCTTGTCTAAATTCAGTTTCCCTTCTCCAGCGCGAAAGCTGTGACGTTTCATTAAGTTATAAGAGAAAGAAGACGATTAGTTGATCCGTTCTCAACTGATAATCCTTGTCTGAATTCAGTTTCCCTTCTCCGACGTTTTTATTAAATTATTAGAGAAAGAAGACGATTCGTTGTACCGTTCTCGACTCTTAATCATCGTCTGAATTCAGTTTCCCCATCCAACGCGAAGCTCTCACGTTTCATTAAATTATTAGAGAAAGAAGACGATTGGTTCTACCATGGACCCTACTACCGTTCTCGACTCTTAATCCTTGTCTGAATTTAGTTTCCTTCTCCAGCGCGAAACACGGCAGCTGTGACGTTTCATTAAATTAAAAGAAAAATAAGACGATTGGTTGTACCGGTCTCGACTCCTAATCCTTGTCTGGATTTTCAAAAATGTTTCTTTGTCTGTTCTTTTTTTTTCCTACGTCTTCTTACTTTTTTCTCCTCCCTCTCTCTTTTTTTTTGGCCGGCGTTTTTTTTCTTTCTTGGGAGGGGGGGGGGGGGGTCGTTCTTGGGGGAGGGGGGGGGGTTGAACGCCCACATCGCCCACATCGCCCACTGGCTACGCGCCTGCTAAGAAGGAAAATGACGGAAATTCTTCCGAAAAAGCGAAACATGGAAAATTGTTGTTCCTTTCATCTCCTTCTCATCCCGAGCCCCTCACTTATTCAAGAGCATGGGATTACGATTAGAATTCTAAAGTTTCCGGGAAAAAGTAATATTGACTTCCTTCCCCTACAAACAATGCTGGATCCCCTGGTCGGCTGGTCCGATATTATGCATAGCACAAACAAACAAGAAAATCTGACAATACTGACCTTGTAAAATAATACAAAATATTAATATAACGATCCCACCTTTCCCAAATTTCTGAATACCCCCTTTTTCTTGCAGATTTGTTAAGAACAATTTTTACATGTGATAAACGCAGTTTAGCGTGTGATATTTCCGCTATTGTTTACATCTTCTTCTGAAAGCAATAATCCACTGTACCTGTTGTGCACATGCCCCTGAAGATGTTACATTATATCGATAAGACTTTGATCTAGATTTCCTCCAACGCTTCACACCAGATATGAAATGACCCAGTCTGCTTGATGCTGATGACTGTCGCCTAACATCCACACCATCTATACCAGGGACATCAACCTGTCATAGAAAACGAAACAATCGTGTCAGAAGGAGTTTAAACTCAGAGCACAGCGCTAGAAGTAGCTCACCATTGGTGTTGCATTTACCGATTCCGTGCCTGCCTATCACTGTCTGCCATTTCTCATAGTCTCGTCCTACCCGGGCATTGAAGTCTCCCATCAATATCAGCGTGTCAGTCCGGGGGGGGGGGGGGGGGGGGTGTCCCGCAACGTTCGTCTAAGCTGATTGCAGAAGTTATTTCTTCTTTCTTTCTCGATTTGATTTTGTTTAGCAATTAGTCACAGTTGACTATTTTTACCACACAGTATTTCATGAATTATATATATATATATATATATATATATATTGGATAAGGCATGGTTGCAACTCCGAGTTTCACGCCTCGCGAGTCGCGAGCGATCATCAGTTGCCTGATGATCGCTCGCAAGGCGTGAAACTCGGAGTTGCAACCATGTTCCATTAGTCTGCCTTATCCAATTTATATTTTGCTCTGCCCATAAGCATTGAGCACTGTACGGAGGAATAGACCAAATCTCAGTATATATATATATATATATATATACATACTATGTACAATTATTTATATATATATGACGAAAAAACGAAACCGGGACTTATCGATGTTTTATCATAACTTAGTCACATTTATAATTGATAAATTACACATATTTGGAAAGCTTAGATCATCTTCTTTCATTTGATGTAACTCATATAATGCATATTTCACGCATGAGTGATTGAAGTGAATTTTAGGAGAGGAATCCAAAACGTTATTTTGCGGACGGTATCTGAATTTCAAAGAGGAAATCACATTTCTAGAAAGTTGCGTTTTTGCCCTTTCATATGACACCTCAATCAGGAAAAATGAGCAAAGAATAACAAAGTTCTGTTTGTTTAAAGTAGTGCTTGCATTTCGATAATTTGATTAAGCGAATTCGTTTTCACTAGCTGCCTGCCGTAGCAACAAACGGAATTAACAAAAGACTTAACTCCGTTTCGTTGACAAGCAGCCGTAGACGAAAGACTTCGCGCATGGCTGATTGTCAACGAAACAGAGTTGACAAGTCTTTTGTCAACTCTGCTTTTTGCCACGGCAGGCAGCCAGTAAAAACGAATTCGTTTGATAAAATTATGGAAATGCAAGCACTACTTTAAACAAACAGAACTTTGTAATTCCATTTATTTATTTATTTCTGATATTTATATAGATATCACCAATTTGGTGGTCTTCCATGGGGTCTTCCAAAATAGCCGTCACTCCATCAGCACTTCCGCGGGGTGGGGGACCACATATTGAGTGTCCAAAGTTCCAATCTGATATAATTGTAACAAATTATGTTTGATTAACAATTGCTGGCATGACACGACTTTTTCGCTTCCACGTCCTTTTCCTACCTGCTTCCACTCAACTGTGTAGCAATTTACGACAGTAAAATCGTCCACTTGAGTTTGACTTTACAGAAAAGGGTACACTTCAAGTATAACAAATATGAAGTGAATTTCTGAGATTCCTAACATATATGATCGAACCAATACCTTTGCTGATGATGCCATCGCCGAAGATGTTGAATAGAAGTCATCGTAACGGACTGCACGAAAGAGTGTCAGGTTCTTCAGATGAGGCATCTTACAGATGAACTGGGCGAGATCACGTGATGCATTGGGACGTTGACTGAGATCACGAGAGTTGATGTGCAGAGTCTCAATCTGTTGTAATAGTACCACATCATGTTGGTGACATTAATATACTGAAGTATATCTAACATTACATGATGATACAGTCGTTACCCTCATTCACTTACAAAGGCAATACGTTACTTTTACAAATTATTTGATAGAGATATTACTTTGAAGAAAACAAATCTTCATACAAACTTAACACAATTGTGTGAAAAATAGATTCATAACATTTGGCAGGTTTCAATGGAAAACTTAATCAAAACAACGGGAAAGAAGAGATTAGATTTTTCATTTTGTAAGTTTGAATTGATGCTAGTATTATCATCAGCATTTCTTAATTAAATTAGCCGTCACTCCATCAGCACTTCCATAGGGGGGGGGGGGGGGGGGAGAAGGGTCCACGTATTGAGTGTCCAAAGTCCCAATCTGATATAATTGTAACATTATGTTTGATTAACAATTCCTTACATTACACGACTTGAACATATTATTACACTTTACATGTTGATACAGTTGCCATCCTCATTCATTCACAAAGCTAAACGTCATTCTGATATTTGATTCAAATAAAGTAGTACTTTGAAATCTAATTTTACATAACATAAACGTGTGAAAAGAAATAAACATGGAACAATTTGCAGTTTCCAAAGGGAAAGAAGAGACGGAGAGATTCGATTTTTCATTTTTTGTTGAATTTGTAATTAAAGTATTTAGTCTCATCATCATTCACAATTACAATGGGCGTCTCTCCATCAGCATTCTCGTAGCATTCCAAATTGTCATATTGAATTGAAGATATGATTTTTAATATATTATGCACCATCCATGTTAAAATCTTCAGGCTGATTTTGTATAATAATAATAATAATAGGCATTTGTACAGCGCCGTTTATCTAGACAATGCTATTCCAAGGCGCACAAGAAAAATAGAAAGAATGAGAAAATTTGGACGAAAAAGTTCGGATGAGTGTCATAGTGCCAAGTACAGGTATTGTTAAACAAGATAAGATTTCAGCTTGGATTTAAAGGTCTCTAGGGAAGTTATAATTCTCAAATTAAATGGTAAATTATTCCAAAGACAAGGTGCTACAGATAACAAAAAAGCCCTTTCACCACAGGCTACTCGTGTCTTTGGGATCTTAAGAAGATGCTGGTGTGATGATCTTAGACTACGAGCTGGTGTATAAGGCATAACAAGGTTTTGTAAATAGTTTGTTGCTAATCCGTTTACAGCCTTCCATGTGAGGAGAAGGATTTGGAATTCTATGCGCTTGCGGATTGGCAACCAGTTCAGCTTTTTGAGAACAGGAGAAATGTGATCATGTTTAGATGTCCCTGATAAAACCCTGGCAGCTGCATTCTGAGCATGTTGAAGTTTGTCAAGATTGCGTGAAGTAATATTGAAAAGAAGAACATTGCCAATATCTAATCGAGATAAAAACAAATGAATGTATCAGAAAAGCAGCAGACTTATGGTCAATGACTTTTCGAATAATATTAACATTATGGATGTTTTAATATTGCAGAAAGTTCACTTTTCACTTTCACGTCCATACACATTTAACTTTTCCTTCCTGCTTCCTCTCAGCGGTGTACTAAGATGGGAGATTAAATGGAGAAACTTGCGTTTGACGATATAGAAAAAGTTCACTTCAGGTATAACAAATATGTAGTGATTTTCTTAGAGTCCTAAAGTATATGACCGAACCAATACCTTTGCTGATATTGCCATCGCCGATGATGTTGAGTAGAAGTCATCGTGATAGTAACCAACGAGTGTCAGGTTCTTCAGATGAGTCATCTTACAGATGAACTTAGCAAAATCACGTGATGCAGAGGGACGTTTACTAAGATCCCAATCAGGGATGATGAGAGTTTCAATCTGTTGAGATAGTAACATTATGTTGAATGTAACTAATAACAACCCATTAAAAATATATTTAAAATTTAGCAATATGTTTTAATTATATAAATAACGTTGCCACAACTAAACATCTTAACACATTCACATTGTATTTTTTTGTTTTATGACGGAAATTTTACTTTTCGAATCCACTTAATAAAACGTTACTTTTTCCTTCCTGCTTCCTCTCAGCTATGTACACATTGGGAGAGTAAAATCGTCCACGTCCGTGTGACTATACAGAAACGGGTACACTTTATACAAGTATAACAAATATGAAGTGAATTTCTGAGCTTCCTAACATATATGACCAAATCATTACCTTTGCAGTTGATGCCATCGCCGATGATGTTGAGTAGAAGTCATCGTGATAGTAACCATCGAGTGTCAGGTTCTTCAGATGAGGCATCTTACAGATGAACTGACCGAGATCACGTGATGCATTGGGACGTTGACTGAGATCACGATAGTTGATGTGCAGAGTCTCAATCTGTTGTAATAGTACCACATCATGTTGGTGACATTAATATACTGAAGTATATCTAACATTACATGATGATACAGTCGTCACCCTCATTCACTTACAAAGGCAATACGTTACTTTTACAAATTATTTTATAGAGATATTACTTTGAAGAAAACAAATCTTCAAACAAACTTAACACAATTGTGTGAAAAATAGATTCAGAACATTTGGCAGGTTTCAATAGAAAACTTAATCAAAACAACGGGAAAGAAGAGATTAGATTTTTCATTTTGTAGGTTTTAAATTGATACTAGTATTATCATCAGCAATTCTTAATTAAAATAGCCGTCACTCCATCATACACTTTACATGTTGATACAGTTGCCATCCTCATTCATTCACAAAGCTAAACGTCATTCTGATATTTGATTCAAATAAAGTAGTACTTTGAAAATCTAATTTCACATAACATAAACGTGTGAAAAGAAATAAACATGGAACACTTTGCAGTTTCCAAAGGAAAAGAAGAGACGGAGAGATTCGATTTGTCATTTTTTGTAGAATTTGTAATTAAAGTATTTAGTCTCATCATCATTCACAATGGGCGTATTTCCATCAGCATTCGCGTAGCATTCCGAATTGTCATATTGAATTAAAGATATGATTTGTAATATATTATGCACCATCCATGTTAAAATCTTCAGGCTGATTTTGTATAATAACAATAATAATAATAACTAGATTTGTAATACTTGTTTGGAACAAGTATAGGTGGGCTGGTCCAACTAAAATTTGAGACAAAATAAAGGGCACATTTGAGATAACTAATTGTCTCAGCTACATCATACTCAAAGTTCAGCGTAAACGAAGCTAAAACGACGGAGATATTGCTCGCGAAAGACGGGAATGTAGAATCCAGTTTTGAGAAAAAGTCATGTCCTATAGAGAATACACGCAAAAAGTGAAAAATTGACATGCCTCCTTTAATCGCAAAAATACCCCACAATACCTTTGTCAGAATGAAAATGTGTGTATACTGCATTTGTAATGAATCGTCTCAGCTAGAACATATCGAAATTTGGAAGAAAATCGATCGATATTTACAGAGATATAATCAATTTTTAAAAAATATGCTGATGTCATAATATGCAAATTAAAATTTTGAGTTCGGAGGCCATTATGATGATGTCATGAGTTAATTGAGGGTCAAATGAGACATGAAATCATATTTCCAATTCATACTCTATCAAAATATGGAAAAAAAATTGGGGTCACCTTGCATCCTAAAGAGCTACAATGGATTTTATATAGGCATGTTTTTGCCCGTATATGCTATGCATTACAAGAGCTCGCACGCACGGACGTGTATCTTAAACGGACGTTCATTCCATTAATAATGGTCAGAAAAAGGTGAACAAGGTATCAAAATGCTTGGAAAAATGTGCCAAATATGATGACAGAAAAAAATGATGATTCTATGTTGTGTAAATGTTTTACGCGCGAAAACGCGCGCGCACGCACGTGTGCACGATTTTTTATAAAATGCTTAGAATGGCCTAAACGTACGCAAAATGATTTTGAGACGATTTTGAGCATTTTAAAATTTTGCACGCGCACTGACGCGCGGACGTACGCGCACGCGCGCGTTCTTTGACCTGAAATTGACCGGACGGATATTGACCTTGATCATGATAAATATGAATGAGAAATACTGTTTGGTTATGAAGATATGATCATGAGTTGATTTTCGTAAAATTTTACAAAATGGCGCCTAGACGACGTCATCAGTGAAGGTCAATGTTGAAAAAGTTATTGTGCTTTGTACATATGCCTATACATATGTGTCCCAAATTTGAAGGAATTTGATTTAGCCATTTTACCGTGCTTACAAAAAAGTGGTTAGAAAGAGGAAAAATAAATAATAATAAATAAAGGCAATTCTAACGAAATTATAAGGTGGTCTGTACGTTATACAGCCCACCTGACTAGAAATGCAATCGTGTCACAACGATGTGCGTGCCATGACGCCATGTTTCTACGTGTCAAACGAAGGAGCTTCTCTCGGACTATCCAGAGCAATTTGTACGAAGTCTGTAGCTTCTGTAATATTGGAGATAGGTAGGGCGAAACAAAGGCCTCAACAGTGACCTTGATGGGATGGTAGCAGGGGCGTAGACAACGGGGGGGGGGGGGGGGGGGGGGATGAGGGGGATGCATCCCCCCCACCTCACAAGGTGGGGGGGATGGCATGTACAATCATCCCCCCAGGTATTGGGGAATGATATTTGCTTACTTAATAAGTCATAATGATGATAATAATAATCCTCATCATTATTGTAATTGTGTTTATTGTTATTAGCCGCATTCACACGGTGAAAGCCAATTCAGACGGTAAAAAAAAGAAAATCTTACAAGTATTTTGTGGTTATCTTGTGGTTTGGAAACCATAAGATAACCACAAGATTAAACAGGCGCGGATCTACGGGGGGGGGGGGGGGGTTTAGGGGGTTTAACCCCCCCCCCCCCCTTGGGCGGCCCAAAAAACAAACAAAACAAAAAAAGGAAAAAAAAAGAAGAAAAAAAAGAAAAAAAGAAAGAAAAAAGAACGCACGCTGGAGAGAAACCCTTTCAAGTGCAAATATTGTGAGAAGATATTCAACTCATCTGGTAACTTAACCAAACACATGATAACTCTGGATATAACTGTGTATTTAACTGTTACTTGATTTAAAAAGACGTTATCATGCACTGCTTTTTATGGTCTCCATTGTGTTAATAGATGCCAGGAAAACATCACTTACGGGGTTCAAATAAACACCCTAAAAAAAAATCGGCTCGCCGCTGCGCGGCTCGTGGACGATGCTCCGCATCGTCATTATTTTGGTCAACACCCCCCCCTTAGCAAAAAGCTAGATCCGCCCCTGAGTCATCCCCCCCAGGTGTACGAACCTGTCTACGCAACTGGATGGTAGTGACTATGCCTACGAAGTTTGAAAAAAATTGGGATAAAGTAAAGAACCTAGAAAGGGCTCGCAAGCACTGCGTGCAAAAACCAATGGGATTTGGTGCATGTTCGTCATTGCAATCAAGATCGTTCTGGGGGCCAAAAGCGTGAACCCGATATACCCCATAGACAATGCGTGTAATGCATGGGCGGAAAACGTACAGGATCTGTATTATGACCGGAGTTAAATTGTTTTTTGTGTCTCTCTTTACGTCTCTTTATGGGCCGTATTTGGCATCATTAGAAAGAGAATTTCATGGTTGTTATTTTAAACCACTCTTTTTTGTCTATGATAATCCTATCGAAACACGTGATGTAAAATAGATTTATAGGACAAAATGGCGTCTTAAATGGCCCCCTTGACCAATTTCAAAAATCCGGTCACGAGGTGCCCTGCGTATTGGAACTCGGCATGTCACTGCAAATTTTCAAGGAAAAAAAAAGGACGTTTAAGGGGCGAAAAGCAGTCTGAAAAATTACGTTATAGCCGATACGTGTTAGATTCGGGCGGAAACTCGGCGGAATTCGTGTAGTGACCTTTGTTCAAATGCGATTTACTCACAATTTTCTGTGTGAACATATACTATACTTGATATCATTAGAAAGGGCACTTCATTGCGGTCAGTTTGACACCATTGTTAACTGCGGGCAATGTATTGCACGCATTAAACGCGCTATTACGTAATGCATAGTAAATTCATCATTTTTGGTGATAACTTTGCGCTGACATATTCGAATTTTACCAAACTTGACAGCTGTCAGGTATATGGATACATATGTTTGCCAAGTTTCATTGATGTAGGTATAACGATCGCTATTTTAGAGCAAGTTGAAGTTATTTTTGAATTTTCTTGAAAATGGCGAATTTGGAGGGCATTTTTCTCAAAGTCGGTCAGTGTTAGGGTATATAATTTTGTATATGGCTGGAAAGGGCATATCTTCAAGTATCTAAATCCAAAAAAGGGTACGGGTTTCCCAAGCCATAATGGAGATACGGCCACAGAAAGAAAGCCAATTCCCAGAACTTTAGAGGGCGCTATTTATGTTTTGCATATTCATTAGAGCGTGAAATTTGGCACGGCTATGTGCAATTATGAGATAAGGATACTGTGAGATTTGAATACAAAACAGAATCTATATGAGAAAGTTATGGCAGTTTAGATTTTTAGGGGTCCATTTTTCAAGAATTTGAGAGATTTTTGACGGAGTCGGTTTCAGATTTGAATTTTGAGTATGAAGATGGCATTTTAAAGGTCAAGTCATACGTCGCAGATGAAAGAACATCTCTCAGACTATCTAGAGGAATTTGTTAGAAGTTTGTAGGATCTAGGATAGTGGAGAAAAGAGGAAGAAAGAAAGGCCTTAAAATGGACCAGAAACAGACAAAATGGCGCCTGGACGGTTATGCATGAGTGATTTCGAAAATCAAAAAAAATAGTGACCTGAATAAGATGCTAGAGATGATACCTACGAAATTTGAAAGGAAATGGACATGAGGAAAGCACTTAACCAGGAATTACAAGCACTACGTGCAAAACGAATGCGATTTCCTGACGAAGATAAGAAGAATATTTATGGGGCAGAATGTGAACGAAAACAAGGCAATGACGAAGGTCGTCATTGCAATAATAATAATAATAGGCATTTGTATAGCGCCGTCTATCTAGACAATGCTATTCCGAGGCGCACAAGAAAAATAGAAAGAATGAGAAAGTTTGGACGAAAAAGTTCGGATGAGTGTCATAGTGCCAAGTACAGGTATTGTTAAACAAGATAAGATTTCAGCTTGGATTTAAAGGTCTCTAGGGAAGTTATAATTCTCAAATTAAATGGTAAATTATTCCAAAGACAAGGTGCTACAGATAAAAAAAAAGCCCTTTCACCACAGGCTACTCGTGTCTTTGGAATCTTAAGAAGATGCTGGTGTGATGATCTTAGACTACGAGCTGGTGTATAAGGCATAACAAGGTTTTGTAAATAGTTTGTTGCTAATCCGTTTCCAGCCTTCCATGTGAGAAGAAGGATTTTGAATTCTATGCGCTTGCGGATTGGCAACCAGTTCAGCTTTTTGAGAACAGGAGAAATGTGATCATGTTTAGATGTCCCTGATAAAACCCTGGCAGCTGCATTCTGAGCATGTTGAAGTTTGTCAAGATTGCGTGAAGTAATATTGAAAAGAAGAACATTGCCAATATCTAATCGAGATAAAAACAAATGAATGTATCAGAAAAGCAGCAGACTTATGGTCAATGACTTTTCGAATGATATTAACATTATGGATGTTATAATATTGCTGACAGTTCACTTTTCACTTTCACGTCCATACACATTTAACTTTTCCTTCCTGCTTCCTCTCAGCGGTGTACTAAGATGGGAGATTAAATGGAGAAACTTGCGTTTGACAATATAGAAAAAGTTCACTTCAGGTATAACAAATATGTAGTGATTTTCTTAGAGTCCTAAACTATATGACCGAACCAATACCTTTGCTGATGATGCCATCGCCGATGATGTTGAGTAGAAGTCATCGTGATAGTAACCATCGAGTGTCAGGTTCTTCAGATGAGGCATCTTAAAGATGAACTGAGCGAGATCACGTAATTCATTGGGACGATTACTGAAATCACCAGAGCAGATGTGCAGAGTCTCAATCTGTTGTAATAGTACCACATCATGTTGGTGACATTAATATACTGAAGTATATCTAACATTACATGATGATACAGTCGTCACCCTCATTCACTTACAAAGGCAATACGTTACTTTTACAAATTATTTGATAGAGATATTACTTTGAAGAAAACAAATCTTCATACAAACTTAACACAATTGTGTGAAAAATAGATTCAGAACATTTGGCAGGTTTCAATGGAAAACTTAATGAAAACAACGGGAAAGAAGAGATTAGATTTTTCATTTTGTAGGTTTTAAATTAATACTAGTATTATCATCAGCAATTCTTAATTAAAATAGCCGTCACTCCATCATACACTTTACATGTTGATACAGTTGCCATCCTCATTCATTCACAATACTAAACGTCATTCTGATATGTGATTCAAATAAAGTAGTACTTTGAAAATCTAATTTTACATAACATAAACGTGTGAAAAGAAATAAACATGGAACACTTTGCAGTTTCCAAAGTGAAAGAAGAGACGGAGAGATTCGATTTTTCATTTTTGTAGAATTTGTAATTAAAGTATTTAGTCTCATCATTCACAATTACAATGGGCGTCTCTCCATCAGCACTCTCGTAGCATTCCGAATTGTCATATGGAATTAAAAATATGACTTGTAATATTATGCACCATCCATGTTAAAATCTTCAGGCTGATTTTGTATAATAATAATAATAATAATAGGCATTTGTATAGCGCCGTCTATCTAGACAATGCTATTCCGAGGCGCACAAGAAAAATAGAAAGAATGAGAAAGTTTGGACGAAAAAGTTCGGATGAGTGTCATAGTGCCAAGTACAGGTATTGTTAAACAAGATAAGATTTCAGCTTGGATTTAAAGGTCTCTATGGAAGTTATAATTCTCAAATTAAAAGGTAAATTATTCCAAAGACAAGGTGCTACAGATAAAAAAAGAAAAGCCCTTTCACCACAGGCTACTCGTGTCTTTGGGATCTTAAGAAGATGCTGGTGTGATGATCTTAGACTACGAGCTGGTGTATAAGGCATAACAAGGTTTTGTAAATAGTTTGTTGCTAATCCGTTTACAGCCTTCCATGTGAGAAGAAGGATTTTGAATTCTATGCGCTTGCGGATTGGCAACCAGTTCAGCTTTTTGAGAACAGGAGAAATGTGATCATGTTTAGATGTCCCTGATAAAACCCTGGCAGCTGCATTCTGAGCATGTTGAAGTTTGTCAAGATTGCGTGAAGTAATATTGAAAAGAAGAACATTGCCAATATCTAATCGAGATAAAAACAAATGAATGTATCAGAAAAGCAGCAGACTTATGGTCAATGACTTTTCGAATGATATTAACATTATGGATGTTATAATATTGCAGAAAGTACACTTTTCACTTTCACGTCCATACACATTTAACTTTTCCTTCCTGCTTCCTCTCAGCGGTGTACTAAGATGGGAGATTAAATGGAGAAACTTGCGTTTGACGATATAGAAAAAGTTCACTTCAGGTATAACAAATATGTAGTGATTTTCTTAGAGTCCTAAAATATATGACCGAACCAATACCTTTGCTGATGATGCCATCGCCGATGATGTTGAGTAGAAGTCATCGTGATAGTAATTACGGAGTGTCAGGTTCTTTAGATGAGGCATCTTAAAGATGAACTGAGCGAGATCACGTAATGCATTGGGACGTTCACGGAGATCATCAGAGGAGATGTCCAGAATCTCAACCTGTTGTAATAGTACGACATCATGGTAGATAAACAATGGCTGACATTACTATACTGAATTATATCTTACATTACATGATGATACAGTCGCCATCCTCATTTACTTATGTAGCTCTCACACTCTGCCGTATAGGCCTACTGTCCACCTGCCGGGCTATTAAAAAACAACAGAGTCAAGAACGTTGGGTTTTGAGCGAACTTGTCCCCGGCCGCAACAAAAAAAATCATAAAATTAATCTTGTCACCGTTTCGTTGCCATCTTCTGGCCCTTTCCATACCGGGCCCATACCGGGTCTCGAACGTGTGCACCGGGTTTGTAGCAGCCACCTACCAGTCACTTAGCGTCCCCTCACCGCTCGGAGCGTCCTGTGAGCGTTTCCCCGGACTGCTGACGTCATGACAAGAAAAAGTAAAGCTCATCTGACGAAACCCCTCTATATATACCCAATAATTAGTGACAAACGGTGGCACACGGTGACAAAAGTAAATTTGTTGGTAGTGGCACGTTCATATGACGCTACTGTGAAGGTAAGGACACGTTATGGACCCGTTATAGGACGTTATGGGAACGTCAAGGCGTTAACAGGATGTTACCCATGCGTTAGGGAGGCGGCGCCGTGAGAATCAGGCGGTACCGCTTTGGAAACACCCGTTGGCAGTCCGGTATGAACACTGTAATGAGGACGGTATGAATACGTTATGAAGACGGTGGCACGGTATCAACACGTTCATGACACGTTCACAACCCGCTTACAACCCGTTGCAGACGGTGGATTTTTTTTCGCCCGTTCATCACCGTTCTGTAACGGGTTATGAGCGTGTTGTGAACGTGTTCATACAGTGTGACCGTCCTCTTGCCGCTTACTTGCTGCCGGTGCCATCCGGCCAAAGTTTTGAACATGCCCAAAACTTCGACGGGTCCCACCGGGTGTAAATAAGCGCCAACGCCCTATTAACGTGTTGCCCGCTTTGATAACGAACCACCGTGTGCCCTCGCCGTTCTCCACCGTCCGCAGACATTTTCGCGCACGGTGGCACACGGTAGGCCTACACGGCAGAGTGTGAGAGTCACTTAACATAAGCAATACCTTCCTCTTACAATCTATTTGATAAAGATATTACTTGTCTTTTATGTAAATGTTGTTGTCTGTTTTATATCTGCATGTGAAATGTGAAACCAAGAAACTCAAATTCAAACTCAAAACTCAAACAATATTATTTCATAATGACGTAACACAAATGTGTGAAGAATAGTCTCAGAACAGTTGGCAATTTCCAATGGTAAACACAATCAATACAACGGGAACGAAAAGAAATGATTTTTCATCTTGTAGGTTTTTAATTCAAAATAGTAAGTCTCATCAAACATTCATAATTACAATGAACGTCTCTGCATCAGCGTTCCGGTAGCATTCCGAATTGTCATATGAAATTAAAAATATGGTATATCATATCGTATTCACCATCCATGATAAAAGCAATAAATTACTGTTACAATCCATTTGATAGAGATATTACTTTGAAAATCTTATTTCATAATAACGGAACACAAATGTGTGAAAATAGACTCAGAATATTTGGCAGTTTCCGATGGAAAACACAATCACAACAACTGGAACGAAGAGATTCTTAACTTAAAAGTGTGAAAACAAATAAACATGGATCAATTCACGGTTTCCAAAGGGATAAAAGAGACGAAAAGATTAGGTTGTTTCTTTTTGTAGGTTTTTAAATGAAAGTGTATTTAGTCTCATCATCATTCACTATTACAATGGACGTCTATCCATCAGCATTCTCGAAGCATTCTTAATTGTCAAATGGAATTAAAAAAAAAAGGTATATCATATATATTATTCACCATCCATGATAAAATCTTCAGTCTGATTATCGGGCAGAAAGTTCACTTTTCACTTCCACGTCCATAAACAGTTAACTTTTCCTACCTGCTTCCTCTCAACTGTGTACCAATTGCGAGAGTAAAATCGTCCACTTCTGTGTGACTATACAGAAAAGGGTACACTTCAAGTATGACAAATATGAAGTGAATTTCTTAGATTCCTAACATATATGATCAAATCAATACCTTTGCTGATAATGCCATCGCCGATGATGTTGGGTAGAAGTCATCGTGATAGTCACCATCGAGTGTCAGTTTCTTCAGATGAGGCATCTTACAGATGAACTGAGCGAGGTCACGTGATGCATTGGAACGTTCACGGAGATCATCAGAGGATATTTCCAGAGTCTCAATCTGTTGTAATAGTACGACATCATGTTAGATAAACAATGACTGACATTACTATAATGTATTATATCTAACATTACATGATGATACAGTCGCCACCCTCATTCACTTACAAAAGCAATACGTTACATTTACAATCTATTTGCTAGAGATATTACTTTGAACATCTTTATTTCATAATAACGTAACACAAATGTGTGAAAATAGACTCAGAATATTTGGCAGTTTCCGATGGGAAACACAATCATAACAACGGGAACGTAGATATTCGATTTTTTATTTTTGTAGGTTTTAAATTCATAAATTTTGTATCATCAGCAATTCTTAATTAAAATAGCCGTCACTCCATCAGCACTTCCATAGGGGGGGGGGGTCCACATATTGAGTGTCCAAAGTCCCAATTTGATATAATTGTAGCATAATGTTCGATAAACAAATGCTGACATTACTCGACTTGAACATGTTTTGAAACTTTACATCTTGATACAGTTACCATCCTCATTCATTTACAATGCGAAATGTTATTCTGAAATTTGTTTGAAATAGTATTTTGTAAATCTGATTTAACATAACATAAAAGTGTGAAAACATATAAACATGGAACACTTTGCAGTTTTCAAAGGGATTGAAGAGACGAAGGGATTCGATTTTTTTTCTTCATTTGTGTAGGTTTTAAAATTAAAAAAATTTAGTCCCATCGGCATTCACAATTTAAATGGACGTCTCTCCATCAGCATTCCCGTCGCATTCCGTATTGTCATATGTAATTAAGAATATGTTATATTATAGAGAAATCGACTGCTACGAGAGGACTGGATGTTTCCATACGCTTAAGGGAAATTGCCTCCGCTGCTATCACCCCGAGGCGCGCCTCTTTGTTTAGTACGCACACAAATTGGTTGTTGGAAAACGAACATTTTAATATCAACAATTATGAAGGAATTATGAAGAATTATCCACGGAACGACGAAGCGTTCATCATTAGTTTCATGCTTTTCATCTACAAAATCTTTCACATCTTGGAATGTAGTATTTATCACTTTAGGAAGTGATTTTCCTATATTGATAGAAATAGGAAATAAAAATAATCTTCCAAAGATTGATCCGGAAGAAATAAATTGGTCACTTGCTGATATTAATTGGAAAACAAAAAATGATATATTAATAAATTTATAGACGATCACAATGTATTAAAAAGAAGCGTAATTTATCATTGTAGAACATTTGAATAACACAATGATACGTCTAGGAAAGGGGAAATCAAAACAAAGACAAATTCCTGTTTCTTGGTGAAACAAGGATTATTTACCAAGTATAAAATAAAGCAATCACTTAAGATATTTAGCAGATAAAAGAAAAACTGAAGAATACGTAGAAGATTACCTGGACAAGAAAGCAGAAGCACGAAAGACAAGCTAAACAAGAATATTTGATCACCTTTTGTAAGGAAATGACTCGTTCCACATCAATGAGATAAATTGGAAATCGGATACGTCAAATATATAGTAAAAATAATTATAAAAGTAAAAACATTAAATCAATAATATATGAAGATAAAGAAAAAATTAACTCCTCAAGACAATGATTTATTCCTAATAAATCTAGATAATAGTATACATTCTCAGATTTTATTGAATAATAATTTGCGAGTGTTTGTTTTGCGTGACTGCTAAAGCCTGTGTGTGCTACCATGGACCTACATGGTGCTACTATGCTAATCAAATAGGGTCCTACGTCCTTAAATCACAACTGACAGTAATGAGGATTAATGCCTCACAAAAGGGCACTTATATAGCTGATCGACACGGTTTTATTCAGGGGCCTCACAGTGACGAGGCCTTTGCTTAGCCACTAGATCATATGGCTGTACGCAGCGGGGGCTAGGGTTCTTCGCCGCCCCCACAAATACAAAAAACGAAGAAGATGCTATATATTATCAATAATTCATTGCATTTCCCCCGGTCCCCAACAAGAACAATTCCTCTTTAGGGCAATGCATTATGGTTCAAGGCACGCCCACATAGAGGATTTTTTATGTTGGGGATCGGGGCAAAATGCAATGAATTATTGATTAGTAAACGCATTTTCTTTGTTTTGTTGTATTTTTGGGCGGCGACGTACCCTAGCCCCCGCTGCGTATAGTCATGTTTCAGTAGCTAAGCAATGGCCTCGCTACTGTGAGCCCCCAGGATCAAAATCGTGTCGATGTGCTATATTAGTGCCCTTTTTTGAGGCATTAATCCTCATTACTGCCAGTTATGACTTCAGGACGTAGGTCCCCTAGTTGATTAGCATAGTAGCACACACATGCTTTAGCAGTCTCGCAAAACAAACACTAACCAATTATTATTCAATAAAATCTGAGAGTGTATACTATTATCTAGATCTATTAGGAATAACTCATTGTCAAACCCATTCCATAAATTGGGGTAAAATAATTATTTCAACATTATGACCAACAGTGTATTGGGTCACCATGTTAAGAGCGAGCAAAGATGAAGAATTTTTTATTGGCGGAAACCCACTAGCTTAACCCTAATAAGGCCGGGGGGGGGGGGGCATTATGCCCCCCGCCCCCTCCACGCAATTTTTCCGATTGCTCGGGAACGCATATGGATGGCGCCCTGCCGCTCGCTGACTTTTTTCTTTAGAGTCTTGCGCAACTTTTAAAAGATTTTTTTTGAAAATCGGACATACGGTTACAAGGTCACGTGACCTTTTGTCTTTGCATGTCAGCCCGAAAATTGCTCATTTTCGTGATTTGTGTACAAAACATATAGTAGAGGCTACTATGAAATCCCGTGAGATAATCGTGCCAAAATTGATTTTTTTGGCTAACTTTGTCAATTTCGGGGTGCTGAATCTAAAAAATTTTGGTACCATTTTTTCCGACCACGTCTTGGGCAGCCATTTTGAATTTCAAAATGGCCACCATAAATAGTTGCATTTTGAGCATTATTTCATATTATAGACATCATAGAAGGTTCAAATTTCGGATAAAAAGCATGGCATCGATGTCTGATATAGTAATACAAATTTCCATGAAATTGTGCTTTGTTCCGGATAAGCCGCCATTTTGAATTTCAAAATGGCCGCCATTGTTTAAGCCTATTTCAACTTGAATATCAAGTTAGAAGTGCATGGAAAGGTTAAAACTTGTTATAGTATCATCATTATGATGATATACATGCTTTAAAAGGAAATACATGCTTCGTTTAATGATGACCATTCTAATTAGCCGCCATCTTGAAATTCAAAATGGCCGCCATAATATGGTATTTCAGATTTGTAACACATATTGGGTATTGGAGCGCTTAAAATGCGAAATCAATCATTTTGGAAGGCATGTGATTCTAGAATCAATCACGGCAGTCAACTCCTGCTTTATATTGCGATATGTTGAATTGAATAATGACATAACCTGAGACTGATAAATCATGCGATTGTGATTTCAAAGACCAAATGTCTACCAAATGTACCTCCTTACAACTGTGTCTAAAATGACAACTAATCTTATGGATGTGAGTTTAGTTGCGACGTTGAAACAACAATTTCTTATAATCTACAATTTTATATTCACCTAGTCAACATCGGGGCTATTCACATCATAGTCCTGTGTATTTTCACAGTCACAACACTTGCATAGGGCTGTGCAAGGCAGATGGTTCTTCTTGCAAGAGCAACGGCTTTTGCATTCCTTCCGACATGAGCATTTGACCAATTCCATGACTGCCTTCGGCGCAGGAAGCTCTAAACACTTGGTTGCACTGAATGTTCCTTCTGGGGAAAGCTCCCATCCATTTCCATCTAGAGGGGGCAGCTTTGGTTTTGCAACTTTGTATCCCTTGTTGACTCTGGCTACGAAGTTTGCCCTCTGGATGTGTGGTGTCAAGGATCCAAGGGTTGGTGGGAGCTTTTCTGCCTCAAGATTTTTTGCCCTGAATAACTCCCATCTAAGGTCACTCACTTTTGTGGCTTTGCTGTTTCTAGCATACACCTTGCAGACAAAGTCTTCCAAGACTGATAACACACTTTCCTGGTTGAAGTCTTCTTCACCTAATGTTTGGAATGCATGGACTATGTCACATTCTGGGTCAAGGCCCAAATACTGCTTGATCCATCTGCTCTTTGAGATGCCTGCAAATTTACCACCCCAATCGGCACCACTGAATGCATGTAGACCAAGCAAACCTTTGCTTTTTTCGCTACCAACTGCAGAACATCTCTCAGCAATGTCAATTGTACGTTTCGCATTTCCCTTTCCAGTGATGAAGCAAAGGCGACCTAAGACATTGTGTGTAGAACAAAGATCCATCAGATATACAAAGACGTCAGTGTCTGGAGAATAAACATCAATATCTATGATGTTCTCTGCTGCTTTTGAGGTAGCATCCAGTACATGCAATGGGATGAGTGTATCCGCTTCCTCATGTGTGTGATGGGTGAGTTCTGGATCAAACATATCTGGCTTGTTGGAATATGTAGCATTTCCGTAGACGACAACAACGTTCTTGCTACTATTTGTATACTCATGCAGAACAGCCTTTCCAAGATATTCTGTCAGTTGCGACTTGGTGTAGTTGTGAGACAGAAGAGTCTTCAGTGAAACGAGCTTGATGTTGGTATTGTCTTTGATATCAAACTTCACTGGTTCAATACCTGCAGTCCTTTTCCCTCTAGTCTGTGCCTTGAGGGAATCATCAATGTATCTATCAAAGATAACACGTGCTTCATCGTACTGGGATGCAATTTTCCTTATGCTCCTAACAAAAGCAGCAGCAAAGTCGGAGCAGTCAACCATTGATGGGGACTTCTTTATGGCCTGGACAACTGCCATGGCATCGATGATGCACAGTTTGTCTGTTTTCTTGTCTTCTCCTGATGTCTCTATGTTGGGTGAATCTTGCTGCTCATTGATCTGGTCTTCAGACTGACTATTCGGTTCAGTTCCATAGGTTTCTATGGCATGGATGAAAGAGCTTTTGTCTGATGGGATAAGGAGAAGGCCATCTGAGGTAAATAGCGACCTAGGAATGACAGAAAATTCATATTTTCCAATTGTGTCACCCAGTGAATGTATCATTCCAGGTCTGGACTGCTGAACAACGAGAAATCTTGCAAGAAGTTGGCGATCCTCTCTTAGCTTGACGAGCTTGGCTCCAATCTTACACTGTGTCTTCTTTCTGCAAGAGCTGAATGTCTTCAGTTTGGCCTTCCTCATTGGGTCCCAGATAGATTTCTTGGCCGATGACTCAACTATTCTGTCAGATACAAATTCTTGGAACATGATCTTTCCCTTTACATCTCTTTCAAGAATGTCCTCCTTGAAAGCTTCAGGAACTTGCATGTTAGATACCATATTCATCAGCTTCATTGACCTGATTTCAAATGGATTGCCCTCGCAGTGTCGTATGATTGCTTTCTTGATTGTTGAGGAATTTCTGTGCATGCGAAGAGCCACAGAACCACTGAGCTGATAGTGCTCCTTCATAGTTTGAGAGTCATTGGTGGTACAACAGTAAGCATCTTGGAAGTCTTGAATGAGCATGACCAATTCAGGGGCAATCAGGAAAAACCTACCCAGTGCTTCTTCATTTTGTGTTATTCCAGTGATGCCGCCAGCTACTTTCACTTCCCTGATCAGCTGTTCCAATGTTTGGTCAACAAATAGGTTCGTGAATGGGATGCCAGATTTAGTGACCATGAAGTCCCCTGCCTTTAGTGCATCCCAAGTAGTAGGATCAGATGTCTTCAGCGAATGCATTTGAAGAAGGTAGATTGGCACGAGCCTAGCATACTTGTATAAGTCATGTGCAAAGTAGTACTTGACCTGCTCTTCCATGGAAGCGAGATGCAGCTCCCAGTTCCCCTGTCTGCTAGCTCGAATCACATGCAGTAAACTCTCAACTTGCTTCATGTAGTTGAGTAAGAATGTTGCCATCTCGTCATTCTCTTGGATGATTGTGGTTTGATAATGCTCTTTAATCATCGAAGTTACCTCCTCAAAAACCTGTTTAATGTCACTATCTCTCTCGTGTAACTTCTTACGAAGCTCTTCGCATTTCTTAATCATGCTGTCCAAGTGCTCATGATGTACTGATGCTTCAAACAGGAGATCATAGCACGCCATGATGTTGGTCATGTGGAATTCAATACCACGTTTGAACCACTTTCCAGTGAATATTTGGCGGATCGTTGAAGGGGAAAAGAGGCCTGCTTCAATGCTAATAGATTCCAAGCCACTGTCCTCGACATATTTTGCAATTGCATGCAGTGATGCGAAGCAGGCATGGAGTTCACCAATTCGAAGAATCCAGTTCTTGTTCCCTGTGGAAGATTGAAGTTTGGTTGCTCTCTCATACAAATCAAGATCAAGGGTGATGACTGTTTTCTTATGAGGACCAACCACAGCAGCTGATATCCCTTGAGCAAGACTTAAGATTGTAAAGAGAGATGAATAGTCAGTGGGAGGTCGGCGTAACAGAGGAGCAACAATCGCACTCTTTGTCAAGGATTGATTTCCTTTCTGCTGTGCCTGAACGAGTAAGGAATTGGTGGCTGCCCAGGTTGGCACTACTGTCTTCTTCAGTGCTTTGGCTGATGAGCGTACACCAGGTCCTTCAGAAGTTTTAGTGCTTCCTTCACTTTGTTCAATTCCATGGACTCTGGAATTCCCACCTGAATTGTCTAGACTAGGAGTTGTCATTGCCATAGGCTGTTCAATATCCGAAACAAGGTAATGTTCAAAAGTTGCACCTGAAGTAACCGACTCCAAAGATTGCTCGTCCTCAGGTTGTGTATCACTGTTCTGATCAGAATGGACGTGGAGGCTAGTCTCATCATCACTTGATTGTTCTGTAAGCGGTGATTGACTATCAAGAGGCTCAGTCAGTTGAGAAATATCAATGTGTAGAGATTCATTTGCAGCTACAGGGTGTGTTGCACTTGAAGTTGTATTTGACCTTGTAGAAAAGGATGCCATGAACCACGCCTTGTCATACATCTCATTTTCGCTGATGGCATGCTGAAAGGAGCCAAACTCAAATGAACTGGCAGTGATTGTTTTGACTTCAAGAGATGGTGGATGCTGTAGTTTGATGTCTACATCAATGGGTTTGACATCGTCTGGAATCCGGAGTGGTTCACTGACCGGGAGACCTGTGGTTGAGTCACTATCCCCACCCTGGTTCTGATTGATTACCAGAATGGTACCATGGAGAGTGTTCTGACCGTCGGCAGTGTTTTCAAGGAAGTCAATATTGTCCGCTGCGAAAAATAGAGACTTTCCTTTCTCAATGAAAGGTGGCAAACAAAACCCACCAGATGTCTCCATCCTTTCTGCAACTCCACTGGCAATCCGCTTTTCAATTTGCAGCACCTTATCATACGAGCATCCAATGTTCAAATGGGATAGAAGATCAACTAGATCTTTACTTCTTGTCTTCTTGTGTATTGTGAGTGCCAATCCTACTGATAACGGCGTTTCATGCCTCCTTCTGAATTCGGCATCTGATTCTGGTGAATATGCTGCTTGACGGTCAGTCTTGAAGTTAAGCAACATTTGCTGCGCCATAAGATTGACTGCTTTTCTTGATGATTGGCTACGTCTTCCCTTAATGCCTACGCATTTTGTGCCAAAGAGAACCCAACGAAGGAAACTGGTCAGTAGAGGAGGATGCTGAAATTCTGACATCGACTGGATACCTGTAAATGTCCATTTAGCAGATGAAGATGCAAGTGCCTTTCTTAGTATTGTAGCTGCTTCCTGAAGACATTCAACATCAGCTTCTTCTGTTTGTTGCTCATGAAGTTCAGAAACAGTTTTTCCAAGCAGCTTTTCACCTACGAGAAGTTCACTTTCATTGGCACGATGTGATTTTATGAAATTTACTCCTTCAATGTTTTCTGATATTATTGCTTTCAGGTGTTTTTTGTGGTGATAAGGTCCGGGGTCGATGTCATTGTCAGCAAGGAATGAAACGTACAACTCATTAACTTCATTCATCGTCACAGTAAACCCTTCATTCAAAGAACATTTCACAGCATTCAATATGTCAATATCAGCAATATGTTTGCCAATGTTTAATTTGGACCTCATCTCTGAGTTGGAGTAGCCCTGTACCTTTCGCTCATGATCCCTTAGACAATTTCTGTGATACATCAAGTCAAATGCAGAACAATCTGTAGGCTCATTAACATGAGCTAACGCCACACGTAATTTTTCATCTTTTGTGTTTGATTTGATGAACATTAATCTTCTCCCCATAGACTCTGTTTCTACTCTATGTAGTTCACCACTATGTGCATTTTTGCATTGAAACACACAATTTTTGGCATTCGGTGCAGAGCTTGATCTTCTTAGTCGCCCTGGTACATCTCCTTTGCTGCATGACGGTGAAACCGATCTTGAAGGCCGTCCTTTCTTTGGTTGGACTGCTGTCTTTGATGATGATGATGATGCATCAAGAACCCTTTTCTCTGCCCTTTTCAACTTCGCATTATTTACAATCTGTTTGTAGCATGCCCAATGAAAAACAGACTGAAAATATTGTTCATCTGTAAGACTTATTATCCTTTCCCAAACAGGAGAAATCGTAGTTTCCCCCAAAGAAGAGCGTTTTTTTGCGAAGTCTTTGAGTTTTTCTAGGGATGATTTGGATGGTGTCAAGTTCATTTGCGTTGATTCATCAGCTTGCAAACATACGATACACTTATTTGAACTTCGGCCGGAGGTCTCCATCTTGTCTGCTCGTTCAGTCCTGGAAAGAGACCGGATGACTGAATGAGCTTTAGATTTTCTTTCATTTCGAGCAAATTAATGAAGTCATAACAATGACAGCATAAAGGTGGAGTGTAAATCGTTTGTAATGTATTGTTGACGTTTATTCACAAAATCTAATTTCAGTAAGATTTCAATATACTTTTGATTCATTCATTAATGCATCACTCACTTTTGTATTGAAAAGATAAAAAAATAATAAATCATTTATGTTCTCTCTTGGCTAACCTGGAAATTGACACACATGTGACAGTTTTGTTTCCTCATATCCACTCTTTCATCATTTAAGATCTGAATCAGACCCTGAAGGGAGTGAAGGGGAAAAACAGCAAAGATTATGCATCAATTGGTTACAGATTCACTAATCTGTTACTAGTTTGTAGTGAATTAAGATGTCCATGTTGGCATAAAAATTTCCCCCTAGATTCCATATTGATAAACACTGTTATTGTAGGGATCACAAATACATCATTGATAAATTTGCTTCCCTTGGAGCCTATTCCGATCATTTTGGGTTAATTATAATAACTTTGATAAACTGTTCAACACCCAGCACTCATAGGAAATAACACAGATACAAATAGCTACTGTACAGTACGTATGTGCGAGATGGTAACATCATTGACTTTGAGCAAAGAGAATACTTCACATTACACATATTCAAATGTCTATTTAAACATTCTTATAAAACAACAGCAACTGACATCTGTTTATCAACAAAGGTAAATGTACATTGTAGGCAAATTTAATAGTTTAAAAGGCCTACCTCTCAAATCATGTGGTATGGTGACAGCTGCTCTGACAAAATCAGAATGCATAGAAGAACATTGTAGAGGTCTTGAGTCTTTACACAAGTAAATAGGTTTAGTGGGACAGTAAAACAATCTGT
This sequence comes from Strongylocentrotus droebachiensis, assembly GCA_035222895.1. Lineage (NCBI taxonomy): Eukaryota > Metazoa > Echinodermata > Echinoidea > Camarodonta > Strongylocentrotidae > Strongylocentrotus > Strongylocentrotus droebachiensis. The sequence goes on along the minus strand of JAVYIG010012298.1, from coordinate 28,939 downwards.
CAGTTGTGTGTAATCTGTATGGGACACAGACTTACATAGTGTATCTATACACATCCACGTGGGTGAGAGCACATGGGGAGCACATGTCATATCAAAGATGTATGCTGGCAATCTGCATAGACACGTGATACTGCATTCTGATGTGATGCGTGTCTCATCATGTCTTATCTCTGGAATAACAGGCCTGTATTTGCACACTGAAGTTTTAATACGTCCAGTCCAAGGCATTTATTTTTCTAGTTTTTCTTTAACACCACATTCAGTAACTGTTATATGTTATAATTAAGCCCCCCCCCCCCGGGTGGAAGAAGGGGGGGGGTGATGCGTTTAGGCATATATACGATGATCAAGATGACAGCCGGTATTCTATGTACCAGGTCCTGCAAGCTTTAAATACAGATGATCTCTCAAAATGGATGATTCTAAGGTACTCTTAAATGAATTAATATAGCAAATGTTATTCCATGGCGGCCATTTTGAATTTCAAAATGGTGGCCAATTCGAATGGTCAGTTACTGGGAGCTTGTGTTTTGTTTGAAAACACACATAGCATCAATATTATGATACTGTTACGGTACAAACCTTTCCAGGTGCTTATAACTTGAGACATGAGATAAAATAGGATTAGCAATGGCGGCCATTTTGAATTTCAAGATGGCGGCCATTCGAAATAAAGCAAAATTTTATAAAAATGTGTATTGATATATCAGACATCATAAGCATACATTTTATCCCACATTTGCACCTTCTCCAATGTCTATAATATGAAATAATGGTAAAAAATGCATTTTTTTATGGTGGCCATTTTGAAATTCAAAATGGCCGCCTAAGACGTGGTCGAAAAAAATGGTACCAAAGTTTTTTGGATTCAGCACCCCCAAATTGACAAAGTTAGCCAAAAAAATCAATTTTGGCACAATTATCTCACGGGATTCAATATTGTGACATTACAGGCTGTACTAATATGGAAAAGTCATTTTTCCTAAAAACAGATCAAACATGGGTTATTGGGTCTTGTTTAAAGTTTAGGTGGTTGTTTTGGGAGTCAAAGTAGTTGAATTGTAGTAAGAAATGAAATAAAACAACAAAAACAATGAAATACATAAGTTAAAAAAACAATAACATACATAAGAAATTATCAAAACAAAGGGATAACATAAGGAATAAGCTGGCTCTTTCAAATTGTTTTGTCGTATTATTATTCAGAATAGTCTAATGAATATATGTAATGAAAAAGAATGCTTAAATATAAATAATATATGATTTATGGGTAAAATTGTGATTTTTATGACTTTATTTGCATAAATTAGCATAAATATGCAAATGAGTGAATTTTTCAAAAAATTGAAATTATCATATTATTCTATTCACTTCACTTGACATGCGTGCACAATTTCAAGGCAATCGGCCGCTTCGCGGCTGAGATCTTAAGGGGGGGGGGGGCATAATGGCCCCCCGGTCGTACTAAGACCTCAAATAGCCCGGTCTTTTTAGGGTTAAACATAAGTACTATAAATAGTTTAATGGAATATTGTTCTTTTTTGTGTACTTGAAAGAAGTAAAGTCGCCTGAAATTGAAATTTATTTATCTAAAAACAAACCTCTATTTTCCAGTATTCTCCTAATTTAATTTAATCTTATGACACCAGAAAAAAATATTATCCTGACTGAATATGGCATACATTTCTTTTAAAAGAAAGATGTACCAAATATACCAGAACGTGGATAATACACAGATGTATACGGACCTTGGAGTCGGCTGCTTTATTCGCAAGCACCGAGTAGAAGACATCATGCATAGTACTATCGATCTCGATATGTCTCAGTGTTCGTGATGAGCACATGAGTTCAGCCAGGTACTCTGAAGTCGTCCGTCCATATTGCTTCTTAATTATCAGGTGATCCTACAATGTACATGAACACAAATAATATTGTGAGGCTAGAAACGTAAATCATAAAAATAATACCATATTATCCTTATTAGTCACCTTAATTGAAACTGATTTTGTTTATATGTTTTTTTTCCTTCCATTTCCCCTTTGGTTTTTATTCTGCTTTCAAAAATCTATATTTCACGAAGAACATCAAATAACTTTAAAATAACACTTTGCATTTGAAAGGAATTATTCTGATCCTACCAAATGTAAACTTTTCTGGGTTATGTACGTTATCTCATCATAATTCAAGTTAGCGTTTTATCATACTGGTTTGAACAGAATGCACGTGCAAATCCCAGTGGAATTCGTGATATTAAAAGTGTTATATTATTAAACAAGATTTCATTGCAAATACACGCAAGATCGGTTGTGCTACAAGAACAATAAATCGCAACTCCTATTAAAAGACTTAAATCCTAATACTCATTAACTCTTGTAGATAATAATAGTGAAACAAAATTCGTGTACATTGCAATTTTCAGATGATTAAAAAAAAATGATAATCAGAGTTGCACCCACACTAGATCCATAGAACATGCATCATGATTAAAGAAAATTGATTCTATCAAGCTTCTTTTCAACATTTGGGTGAAGAGAAGTTTATACAGAACGCGTTGCGCATCGTTAGTATACAGGGTATATGTATACAGTTAAGTGTTCAAACCAAACGACGTTATCCTATTAAAGTCTAAGTTGCAAAAATTCAACGTTTCTTTCCTTACCACTTCACGATGATTCATGATGAAGATATGCCCTGATACTGTGTGTGTCTGCATCTTCTCAGTGATCTCCAGTGTCTTGCTGGACTCAGAGATATATTCCGCCACTGTTTTGGCCACTGCTTGGTCTTGGCTCTCGTATGCTACATCTACAATGAAGTCAACACCTCTACCGCTATAATGTAGACGCTGTCTTTCCCATGCTGTGAGACGAGATACGATATCCAATCCGATCTCCTTCTGCTGGGCCGAGGTGAAGTACAGGAGGTAGCGGTATTCTCTTGCTTCAGTCATGATTTTCGCCACCAACCCGTCATACTCATTACGGTTTGTGTTGTAAAGAGATGCAAGATACATTCCTGATAGATATTCCTGGAAGAGCTTATGAGGGAAATGCACCGATTGAACTGCTGAGTTTGGATTAGTTCTTCTGTCACGCCTCGGAAGAACTTTCTTCTCTCTAGTGAGTACACCAACTTTACAACCTACATCGATAGATTCTGGATAACTCTGAAACTCTTCTTCTGTGAATACCAACCGTCTATCGAGAAGTCCTTTGAAGGCAATGTGTCCAATCTTAAGCAGGTGATGACGAATATCTGAACGATTCTCCCTCAATTCGCCTTCAACGATACCTGAAGATGGAATGTGCTTCGATAGGTAATGATCAACCAAAAAGTCAATCATCTCATTGAAGAGCTGGGAAAATGTTTGCAGCTTGGACATTGCCTCTCGGTGCTCTCCATCAAACTCTTTCCACATGATGCACAGCATGGCTGTGTAGATGGGGTAGGGGGCCATGTTCTCTCTGATCACATCGTTGTTCGATATGAATCGGTTCAGATCTTCAGAGGAAGCTGTGTCTGGATGAAAGAACTTAGTGATGTAGGAAGAGAGGTTTTTCGCAGAGAAACCTTCCACAGCAATGAAAGCAAACACCTTTCTGAGATTGGCATTCTTCCTAATCTCATCTGATCTCCATTGTCGCGATGTTATTAGTACTGTCCCTGAATTGAACAGACGATTGGAAGTGATCCGGGCGACTTGCTGATTGCTGATAAGATCGACAGTAGACTCATCTAGGCCGTCCAGGACAAGAAAGACTTCATCCGAATTTGAGAGGATTTGCTTGTCTAGCTGCTTGGCTGTGACCGGATTGTTGTCAGAAACATACGTCTTCACTATCTCTCCAACAGTCTTGTCCTTTGCTTCGCGAAGGAGGACGACAAGGACCAGTTTGAAATCTTGGTAACCTTTTCCGTGGATCCAGTCCCAAGCGATCTTGGCGCAGAAAGTGGTCTTCCCCGCGCCACCTTCACCTTCAACCAACAAGCGTTTAGGATAGTTCCCGTTAACTTTCGTCTTGAGGAGGTCATCGTATAGAAGCGGTGTTTTGTGCTTGGTACCTTTGTCTTCTTCCATCAACGTTAAATTGGTGAAGATCTGTTCTAATTTAACGGTAAGCTCGGTGTTCAGTGGATTAGCTTGAATCTGACAGAGATTAATGTCATAATAGCGTTTGACCTCTTCAGCAACCCGTTGGATTTCCTCCTCTGTCATTGAGGGTATGTGATCACCGACCTGACCTATGATGAGATGGTAAAGAACGTTGTTTCTAAAGTTACTAGACAAAAACGTTGTGTTTAAAGATAAAACAATATAAAAAAGAGCAGTCCTCCCCCCAAAGTATATTAACCATAAATCACAGAAATGTTATATCAATATACGTAAATTCCCAAATCTCAATTTAAATTTGCTTGTGGATTATGATCAATCGCTGAGAAATCGTTTATTTCCTAGATAGGGGCTGTCACATTGATTACTGGATTGACATCGTGCCCTGATGTCACTGCCACAGGGAAGGGTTACTCGGGTCGATGCTAAGATGTCAGCAGGCCTTTCTGGTAATCTGGTCGGGTTTTATACAATATTCTATTGAGCAAAGCTTGAGGTAAGCGTCATATTAAATATGCATGATCGTGTGCATTTTATACTAAAGAAGATAAAAACGATTTCTAGTTTACCGCGTATTCTAGATTTTCCTTACATATTTAGTCTGATCCAAACTCTTGTGAGGCTACTAACGTGATACATTTCTCTAATGAAACTATATTTAGGTCAGTGATGCATGAAAGAAATTATTTTGAATTGCCCTTTCTCTCTCTGTACCCCCTATCCCCTCTCTTCCTATATACAAATGTATGTATATACATATATACAAATGTATATATATATACATATATATATATACATATATATATATGTATGTACAAATACATTATTATGCAGTATCTAACAAAAGTGAGGACACCCTTAAAGTAAATGTTAAATATTCCAATAATCCAAGACTCCTCAGTTTGTTGCAATGTTTTAATGGAATACGCAGTGGTACTGATACCTTTAGCATATCGTGCTAAATGATAGAGGTTGTTGTATACAGCTCATGTCTAACTTGATACGCTCGACAATAATTACATCGTATATAACATGGCTGCCATTATGGTGCTCTATCATTTCAAGGAATTAATTCCTGCCCGCGGCACCCATTCATCTAGTTGGTGAATGTACTTAAGAAATTAAGGCCGTGGCGGGACTCGAACTTTACAGTTGCTGTTATGGCAACCTTGCTATTTAAAGGTATTACAAAGTTTTGGGAAATTTTGAAAAATGGGTGGATAGTGATTCTTTACAATTTTGATATATTTGGATGCCCCTGTGGATGTATTAAAAACACCAGAAATTTTAGCCCCTAAAACGCTTCTGCTTTCGAGAAAAATTGAATATAAAGATTTACCGGTGCTCCCGGTAAATTTTGATAAATTTCAAATAGCTCCTAAGGCCGTACAATGCTAGCTGCGACCATGAAAATCTCAGAGTATGTAGTTGTGGTATATAATTTCCGAACGAGTATGCTAATCAGTCAATTTTAGTCAATAAACATTGTTGTGTAGCTTAATTAATATCTTGACCTTGAGAGGGAGCTATTCAACATAAAGTGTTTATTATTTACAATTTCATAACTTTAGAGTCGATTTCGACCGCGACAACGATCACTGAATATTTTAGGATTGTATATGCTTCCAATATGTTCATTTTAACGAAATTCATGACCCCATACCAAAACTTTGTATTACCTTTAAGAGCCGGGATCATAAATTGTAGAGCGCCAGGAATGTCAAGTTATACAGACATGAGCGCTTTACAATTATGAACCCACTATCATCATTATTACCTGTTCGTACACTATCAGCAAGCTGTACCAGCTTAATGCTTTCTAACGTGTCGACCAATGTCTCCCTCGCCTCGCTTTCACGTTCTGTCTTCCGCCATTCGCAAAGCATCTGATAGGTAGCTAGCATGGAGTTGCCCAGCTTGTCTTTCTCAAACTGACTTAGTTTAGCCTCGGTGAATCCTAAAGCCAGTCCGACCTTCCTAAAATCTGAGGGATCCATACCTTCGGAAAGGAGATAGAGCTCGTACTCGGTCAGACTGCCAGGGTTAAATTATAGACATAAGAAGAATGATTAATTTCATATAGCACTTATAGATAGATTTTGTATTAAAAACATTTTTGTTTTGCTCCTTTGAATTGGGAATACAGTGTTTTACTGTATCAAATTAAAATATTTTACAGCATTGCCTTTGAATGCAAGTACTTAAATAACACCGTGACTGCAAAGTATTACAGCATGCGCCTTTTAAACATAACGAGAATATGCAAAACGTATTTCCTTTTGATTTCATTCATCAAATCCAAGGATTGTTTTTACCAGCAAACTCAATGACTCGTATTCCACTAGAATTGAAACCCAATGGTGGGTTTAAGAGTTTGTCCAGATCCGGGTTAAAATTTGTCTAATTGAGTTGTCAGTCATAAAACATAATCTTAGACTCGGATTCAGGTTCAGTAGAATATGAAACAATGGATTTTAATGTTTCAAAGATGCTTTTTCATGCTACTTACTTATTATTTGGACCAGGGTTTCGTTCTACGTCACCGGATCTCAATAGGAGTATGTTGGTCATGTCTGGACAGTCATTTCCTTTGATTGCATCTGCTTCACCGCTGGTTGTCCCTGATAGGGGGGTCGGATAGGTCGGTGATCCGTGGTTTTCCGTTACTTCCTAAGAACGAAGAGAATATTACGAATAGAGAACACACTTTTAACTCTGCAAACTATGAAAAAGCCATACTGAGATAGTATCCTAGTGCCACAATGTATATCTGGTGGATTTTTTGTTATCAATGGTTTCTAATTAATTTTAACATTTCTAATATAATCACAGACAGGTGATAGAAGGGTGTTCATGTAGTCATTGGACAAAATGTTTCATGATATTCCGTTAATTCTTTAATGACATTGCTGGGCAGAAGACAATTTTCTGAAGAATAATTAGAGGTTATTTGTCAAAATATACATGTAGATTCACGTGAGAATAAGAGTTCCGTGAAAGGGTAAAGGGCACTTTTAATACTGATTATGATAGTGCAACTTACGTAAAATCAAAACAATCCATAGCAAATTGAACTGTCTTTTATAAAATATCTTAAATTGCTCCAATTTTGAAAGTTACTGTGTCCTATTTAAAAAAAAAAATTATACATGAATAATTGTATACAGTTTTTGTATTATTTATATTTCTTGTATTTTGTTCTTCTTCTTCGTCTGTCTCATTTTTGTTATAATGGGATAGGATTGCTCTGGGAAATACATATAAATATCAATCATACCCCGATAGCTTGTGTTGTTTGCTCGGTGTTTCTCGTTGTATCTTGCCTGGGTTTAGGGGGCAAGCCCGATGATAGGTCCTCTATCCCCGACGGTGCAGAGCTTGATGTCTCCTCCACGTCTGTTTGGATACGATCTGTTTCACCCGCGATGGCTACAAGTACATCTGAGTACGATTCTGATGTGACAACTTCAGGTGGTTCTATTATTTGAACGGAATAAGGGGGGTATTCATGTGACACTAGATTAATGGTTATGTATCTATTGTCCAATTCGTCTTCTACACAGGGTCGGGGAACTGGGTTCTTAATGTCAGTGGTATCGTGGACAGGGTTGGTCTCATTTGCTGTTGGAGAACCACTGTTTTCAGCACACGAAAACTCAGAGTGAGAGACATCGCTATGACCGGGTCTTTTTACATCACATGGGAATCCTCTCTCCGTTACAGTATCAAACTCTGGACCGTCACATGGTGACCGAGTCTGACAATTAACATTACATCTGCTAACGCTGACGTCACATGAAGGCCCGGTTTGAGTGGTATTCAGGTTGACATTGTAAGGAGACGCAGGTCGACAGGCCGTGTTCCCTTGAGAACTATTCGCATCAGGTGAAGAGCCAGTACGAGATGAGATGTTACACTCAGGATTGTCGTTTTCTTTGGGTGGCTCCGCATTCTTGTTTTTTTTAATTAAGTTGTGAAGTTTGCTCCAAAAGTAGTTGTAGTCATATTCTTTCCTCCGACGGCGCATGAACGTGCCGATCCTGACACGCCATTCACCAAGAGACACAGGCATGGTGACATAAGGATACTGTGTTGTTAAAGAGAAACAAATATCAATGCTGGGTAAATTCATGAAACAGTCAATATGACTTTGTATACCAAAATAGTATCTAATTTGCTAACGGATTTATCTTAACATGCAATGTAGGAAAAATGTATTCGTTTTAGATTACATAATAATTTCATCTTTAAAAGAACGTATAATGCATGGTGCTTGATTGCAAATTTGCACCGCTTTTTGTATTCTAGAAGATGTTGGTACAATTTACCTCGAGGGAGCAAACCTGGACAAAATCCACCGTAAAAACTACCCTTTGAAGAGGTCCTTTATGCCTAGGTCATATTTGCTCTACGGCTAGGATACGGCTGCCCTACGCCTCCGAAATTGAGAGATACTTGCAGCGGCCGCAAAGAATCTGCGGCGTCCTCAGGGTCACCCTAGGGCTTATCCCTATCTCTACAGACCGGACGGGTCGCCGTGGGAGATATAACTGTTTTCATTTCAAGGTTCACCGTAGCGATTAGACGCGCCGTAGCGATTAGACGCGTAGAGCGGTTCCACGGCGACCGTACGTCGAGCGTACGGTAGCCTTACGTTTAATATTCTCCAGGGGTGGAGCGGTAGCATCAGTCTGGCGGCATGGTCGCCGTATGGTCCCCCTTAGGCCACCTTGCGGGCCCATTGCGGCTACCTTGCGGGTCTACCTTAGTATTTGTCCGCAAAGCTGCGGCCGCCGCAGGGACGCCTTAAGGCGACCATGCGTGATCACTTAAAGGCCGTACGGCAGTCGCAGATTCAAATTCAAGATACGCCGTTCGGCTACCCTAACAATGTGACCGCTACCGTATGTGACCGTGGGAAAGCTGCGGCGGTCCTATTATTGCTATTGGCCGTATATAATTAAGACCGCACGGCTGCCGTGGCAAATTTGACCTAGGCATTAGCAATAGAGTTATTTTTTTTCCTTCTACGAGTTGGTTGTTCGCGTTCATAGTTGTCCCATTCGTTCAATATGCGGAATGTGAATCCAGGGAAAGCTTTTGAAAGTGTGGCGCTAACAAATTGAAATCATAATACCGAACGTAAACAAAGAAGCGTCAAAGGTGACTATTAGTTGTAACGCTTTGAGCCATGGCAAAATAAGGTTACATGAAAAGATTGTGTATGTTTTGCATCTTTCTCTCTCTCTCTCCTCTCTCTTGTTCTGTTTCCCTTCCCCTCTCCTTTTTTTCTGCCCGCTCTCCTTCTCTTGCTCTGTCTCTGCACATATATATATATATATATATACTCGTTCACCCTCTCCCTCTCTCCGTCTCCCTTTCCCTCTCTTGCTCTCCCTCCCCCTTCTTCTCCTGCTCTACTCCCCTGTCTCTGCCTCTCTCTCTTGATCTTGCTTCATTATCATTTCATTTACGTCTCATACTCGTTCACGCTCGTTTCATGACCGTTTAATCGATTTTTCTTTCATTTCCGTGTTTACGACATAATAATTGTCCACACCCCCATCAAAACGACCCAGATCACTTTGTACAATTTCATGTTTGCTGTTCCTACCTTCGTATTTTGAAGTTCGAAAGAAAATTCACTCCCTCGATTGGCTGTTCTTTGATGTTTAAACTTCGCTGAAAGAAGAACTATTCGACAATGTACTGGTGATTTGTGCAAATCTAAATTGCGTCTAAATAAATATCATCCAAACTAAACCGAACCTTACACCACGAATGTCTTTACAAAGCCAACGACACTTTTCACGCATGCTTGCATGTCGCGCAAAATAGGCAAATAGAGGGACAAAATATGAACCATTGACATTGCATGATGCAGATTTATGGGCAAAAGATAAGCCCCGCTGCACTTTGTAAAAAGATCGACATGAAATAGTTAATAATATTTCAGCATTACACATAAGGAATGTATTGGCTTCATTTACAAGGCCAGTCAAAGCGAAGAGGGTGTATATGGGTGTGCGTGTTTGCATGTGTGTATGTCCTCTCCTCTCTTTTGCTCTGTTTCCCTTCCCCTTTCATTATCTGCCTTTTCTCCTTCTCTGCATCTGTCTCCCCCTACTTCTCTTGCTCTGTCTATGTTCCTGCTCTCTATCTTGAATTGGTTCTATATATCAATCCAGACAGTTAAGTTTGGAAAGTTCTTTAAACGCCTGTATTATGTTTTTTTTCACATGGAAAATGGTTGGGAGAATTTACTGTTAGAGGGTGTCGCACAGTGACACCTTCAAGAAGACCATACATATCTTTGTGGTTTGAGAATTTTTTTCAGGATATTTTGCATGTTGGAGGGTTAGTACAGTAGAAGGAATATATTAAGTAACATTTCATACCAAAATGATACAAACTTTTCATCAACCTTCAACAATGTTACCGAGTTACTTTAAGAAGGACTATTAGATAATGTACTGGTGATTTGTGCAAATCAAGATGTCGTCTAACTGTAGACCATGCAAACTGAACCGCATCTGACACCATGAATGCCTTTACAAAGCCAACGATACTTGTCCCGAATGCTTGCACGTCGTGCAAAATAGGCAAATAGAGGAAACAAGTATGAACCATTGTCACTGCATGATGCAGATTAGTTTTTAAAAGATAAGCCCTACTGCATTTTGTAAATAGATCGACATGAAATAGGTGAATAATATTTCAGCATTACACATAATTAATGTATTGGCTTCATTCACAAGGCCAGTTAAATTGAAGAGGGGTGTATGTGGGTGTGTGTGTGAGTGTGCGTCGTCGAGGGTACGGGATCCCCCGTTGATTTTTACGGGGGGGGGAGGATTGATTTCACAGATTTTTTTTTTTATTCCCTGTCACGCCCCCGCCACTATCAGCATCCACTATTTCATAATAATTATGCAAAACGTCATTAATGTGTGTGTATTGAGGCCGCAAGACTCACTGAGTAGTATCATTATGAGCGAAACGTAACATAATTTTCACATAAATGTCAATGTATTCTGCTGTTTGTGCTATGTGAAGAGTTATGTTGTAAAACTTGGTGCTATTAAACGTGATTAAAACTGTTCATTTTCTCTCTCTTAAAACCAAATCATATTTCATTATATACCCTCTCTCATTTATAAATAATATTGACTGAGAGGTAGACGTTGCAACAACTATCGCATTCTAGTGTATTTAAAAAATGTTAGTCGTCCGGAATAAGTTTGGATTCAATGATAACTGTTTAAAACTAAAATAATATTTGAAAGACAAATAGTAAACAGAACAGCTAAAAAGCCAGACCAAAAGTTGCCAGAGAAACTGTTAAAAGCACTTTAGGTGAAAAGTAGCAAAATAATGTATAGTTGAGAAAATATGTGATTTCTATTGATAACATTGTACGTTAATTATATTTGTTCTCACAGCTTTATTTTGATGTTTGAATGTGAATACACACCTCATTAGTGGCACACACACACACACACACACACAAACAAAAACCTCTCTTATTTATCATTATAGTCTAGGAGAGCCAGATGGGTGTTAACTCTGTGTTAACGCCCTTCTGGTTCCAGACAGAATTACCGTACGTACTGTTTCTCTAGTAATTGACTCTCTCCTTCTTTCTCTCTCTCTCTCTCTTTCTCTCTCACACCCACACACACACACTCTAACTCTCTTAGCATATCTTTCTATCTTCAAATCGCATCTCTCTCTCTCTAACTCTTTCTCACTCTTTTGACACATCTTTCTCTATTAACACCGTCTGGTGAGAGCCAGGCACATATGTCTTTATTATTGACCCCCTCTCTCTTACTCTTTTTACACTTCTTTCTCTTTTCAAACTGTCTCCTCCCTCTCTCCCCCTATAGTCCCCTTTTCTTTACACCGCGTTCAATGACATGCAGCCCGAGAAATCACACTAAAAAAGCCTGATTCATTGTTCACAGATTTTGTTGTTTGCTTGTTTGTGTGTGTGCAAAGTTGCAGGTATGTACACGTATTGAATGTGTGTGTGTGTGGGGGGGGGGGGAGGGGGGGGGGGTAGAAGACTACCTACGGCCCGCCGAGTTATTCTAATCGTTAACTGTGGCCCGCGAGCTGTAAAAGGTTGGCCACCCGTGATTTAAAGTATCAATTGTTAATAATAATAATAATAATAATAGTAATAACAATAATAATCATAATAATAATGCTATTTATTAAATAATCATCATTGCAGGTCGAGAGCTGAATTACAAGTGTTTTTACAACAATTTTTTGTTAAAACTTAATTAATTACAAACGGCGTAAAACATGAACAAAATATTTCCTCAAATTAAAATGTTAGGATTATTTTTGTTAAAACAGAAACAAATTGTGTTCATCACAAATTAGGCTTGAATGGAGGTAGAAAAGGAGAAGTTCAATTTTTAAATAATACTCAGAGATATGTTAACAAAATAAATGTTGTAGATTACAAAAATAGTTCGAGGAGGTAACATATCCTGTATAGAAAGTGTGGCGCTAACAAATTGAAATCATAATACCGAACAAAGGAGCGTCAAAGGTGACCATTAGTTGTAACGCTTTGAGTCATGGCAAAATAAGGTTACGTCAAAAGATTATGTTTGTTTTGCATCTTTCTCTCTCTCTCTCCTCTCTCTTGTTCTGTTTCCCTTCCCCTCTCCTTTTTTCTGCCCGCTCTCCTTCTTTTCAACTCTGCACATATATCTGTTCGTTCACCCTCTACCTTTCTCCGTCTCCTTATCATTTATCTTGCTTTCCCTCCCTCTTCTTCTCCTGCTCTACCCCCCCTGTCTCTGCCTTTCTCTCGTGATCTCGCTTCATTATCATTTCATTTACGTTTCATACTCGTTTTACGCTCGTTTCATGACCGTTTAATCGATGTTTCTTTTATTTCCGTGTTTACGACATAATAATTGTCCACACCCCCATCAAAACGACCCAGATCACTTCCTACAATTTAAAGTTTGCTGTTCTTACCTTCGTATTTCAAGTCCAAAAGAAAGTTCACTCCCTCGATTGGCCGTTCCTTGATGTATAAACTTCGCTTAAAGTAGAACTATTCGACAATGTACTGGTGATTTGTGCAAATCAAGACGGCGTCTAAATATATACCATCCAAACTAAACCGAACCTGACACCACGAATGCCTTTACAAAGCCAACGATACTTGTCCCGAATGCTTGCATGTCGTGCAAAATAGGCAAATAGAGGGACAAAATATGAACCATTGTCACTGCATGATGCAGATTTTGGGGCAAAAGATAAGCCCTGCTGCACTTTGTAAATAGATCGACATGGAATGGGTGAATAATATTTCAGCATTACACATTAGGAATATATTGGCTTCATTAACCAGTCAAAGCGAAGAGGGGTGTATGTTGGTGTGTGTGTGTGCGTGCGTCGAGGGTAGGGGATGCGCCGTTGATTTTACGGGGGGGGGGGAAGGATTGATTTCACGGATTTTTTTTAAATCCCCTCCCACGCCCCCGCCACAGAATACTGTATTAGCATTTACTATTTCATAATAATTATGCAAAACGTCATTGATGTGTGTGTATTGAGGCCGCGAGACTCACTGAATAGTATACTATCATTATGAGCGAAACGTAACATAATTGTCACATAAATGTCAATGTATTCTGCTGTTTGTGCTTTGTGAAGAGTTGTGTAAAACTTGGTGCTATTAAACGTAATTAAAACTGTTCATTTTCTCTCTCTCAAAACCACATTTTCTTTCATTATTAACACTCTCTCATTTATCATTAATATTGACTGAGAGGTAGACGTTGGAACAACGATCGCATTCTGGTGTATTTACAAAATGTTAGTCGTCCGGAATAAGTATGGATTCAGTGATAACTGTTTAAAACTAAACTAATATTTGAAAGAGAAATAGTAAACAGAACAGCTAAAAATCCAGTCCAAAAGTTGCTAGAGAAACTGTTAAAAGCACTTTAGATGAAAAGTATCAAAATATTGTATAGTTGAACAAATATGTGATTTCTATTGATAACATTGTACGTCAATTATATTTGTTCTAACAGCTTTATTTTGATGTTTGAATGTGAATACACACCTCATTAATGGCACACACACAAACAAACCAAAAAGAACCTCTTATTTATCATTATAGTCTGGTAAGAGCCAGAAGGGTGTTAACTCTGTGTTAACGCCCTTCTGGTTCCAGACAGAATTACCGTACGTACTGTTTCTCTAGTAATGGACTCTCTCCTTCTCTCTCTCTCTCTCTCTTTCTGACACACACACACACACGCACTATAATTATCTTAGCATATCTTTTTATCTTCAAATCGCATCTCTCTCTCTCTAACTCTTTCTCACTCTTTTTACACATCTTTCTCTATTAACACCGTCTGGTGAGAGCCAGGCACATATGTCTTTATTATTGACCCCCTCTCTCTTACTCTTTTTACACGTCTTTCTCTTTTCAAACCGTCTCCTCTCTCTCCCTCTATAGTCCCCTTTTCTTAACACCACGTTCAATAAGATGCAGCCCCCAAAATACCAGTGAAATACCATTCAACCTAATAATAATTTTTGGACGCTCATTTGCATAATCACCAATGGTAGATGAATGATACTATTTACACTATTGAAATTTGAATATTCGAAAATGGTATACCATTGGTATACCATTGAAATGTTTGTTGTAAGGGAAGCTTCATTAATAATTGTTAATTGTTTACGATCAGATAAATAACTTGATAAAAGTTCTAAAGGTGTGTCCCTAATACTGAAATATTTCAATTTTTGTAACAAAATAGAATGATTTTTAAGCTGCTTTAATTAACAATAACAGGCTGTTCATGTAAGCAAATGTATACTAATGTACATCACAGAGTCATATGAGTGGGACCACAGGCACAAAACAGCAGTTACTCACGGTAAAGAGACACATATCAGATCCAAAATTACTCCAAATTGAAGAAAAAACTAAAGATCCATCATTGTTCCTGAGGACTAGGGAATTATTCCTTGCAGTTGGTCAGCTTTGAACGTTGATCATGAAGAAAAATTCGCGAAAAAATAAAGCGGAATCACAGAGCAAATTGTATAAGGGACACCTAGTTTTCTCAAAGTCACTACCAGTGAAACACCATTGACCATACAATTCCACCATTGAAACCCAATTGACCATACAATTCCACCATTGAAACACCATTCACCATACAGACTCTACCATTGAAACACCATTCACCATACCGACTCTACCATTGAAACACCATTGACCATACACTTCCACCATTGAAACACCATTGACCATACAATTCCACCATTGAAACACCATTTACCATACAGACTCTACCATTGAAACACCATTCACCATACCGACTCTACCATTGAAACACCATTCACCATACAGGCGCCACCATTGAAACACCATTGACCATACAATTCCACCATTGAAACACCATTCACCATACAGACTCTACCATTGAAACACCATTCACAATCATACACCACCATTGAAACATCATTCACCATACAGAATCCACCATTGGCACACCATTGAAATACCAATTACCATTGATGCTACCATTCAAACACCATTCATTTACCATTAGGTTTTTGTTTTAAGGGTACCCTCCTGTCTCTGCCTCTCTCTCTCTTGATCTCACTTCATCATCATTCCATTTACGTCTCTTACTCGTTTTACGCTCGTTTCATGACCGTTTAATCGATTTTTCTTTCATTTCCGTGTTTACGGAATAATAATTGTCCACATCCCATCAAAACGACCCAGATCACTTCCTACAATTCAAAGTTTGCTGTTCTTACCTTCGTATTTTGAAGTTCGAAAGAAAGTTCACCCCCTCGATTGGCTGTTCTTTGATGTTTAAACTTCGCTTAAAGTAGAACTATTCGACAATGTACTGGTGATTTGTGCAAATCAAGATGGCGTCTAAGTATATATCATCCAAACTAAACCGAACCTGACACCACGAATGCCTTTACAAAGCTAACGACACTTTTCACGCATGCTTGCATGTCGCGCAAAATAGGCAAATAGAGGGACAAAATATTAAACCATTGTCACTGCATGATGCAGATTTATGGGCAAAAGATAAGCCTCGCTGCACTTTGTAAATAGATCGACATGGAATAGGTGAATATGTCAGCATGACACATATGGCCCGAATTCACAAAGGAGGTTTGTGGATAAACTGGCCCGAATTCACAATGGAAGGTTAGTCGACAAACCAAGGTTTTCGTACGTCAAATGACGCGTTTTAGACCTTGGTTCAGACCTTGGTCTGAAATACATTTCATAAAGGAGATTTGTCGACAAACCAAGGTTTTTGTACGTCATATGACGCGTTTTAGGTTTGAGTTCAGACCTTGGTCTGAAATTACATTTCACAAAGGAGGTTTGTCCTCAGACCAAGGTGTATGTACGTCATCAGACCCGAATTTTACAGACTGCTCAGAGGGGAGGTTTGTAATTTCTCAAACCAGGTCTGAGAGGTATTAACCAATCAGGATGCAGCACTGCGTGGAGATAGTTTTCGCTCGATTAATTTTATCCAAATATTTCACCGCCAAAACAATCTGCGATAACATCTGGTCAGCCCGATTTTAGTGCAATTGAAATCTCTCAATTTCTCGATCCTTTACTTAAAATCGTAAGTATAAAAACATGTACATGTAGTCGAATCCATACTCTTCACTTTATTGACATTTCAATATATGATATGCTTTATACATTTCCATTTACCATGAAATGTTCGGTGTTTTCAAATCCGACGGCCTATTAGTTTTGTTCTCCAATCAGTCCCATGCATGAACATTTGTGCTGTATTTATTATCTGACTTTAAAATAGACTACGATTCTTTGAATTCGTCTCGGGAAGATTTCCTTTTGCGACAGCCACCTAAATTGAACAAAAATACGGGTACAGCTTAGAATGATATAAGGTCTATCTAAGACTTGTATGATATATAAAACATGAAATAGGATTAGCCTAGATTTTAGGTGGCTGTCGCAAAAGGAAATCTTTCCATCGTCTCTTTCAAATCTTTTCCCCTTCAAATTCCAAACTTGATCCTGCCTGAAAGTTAAAAAGAAAACAATGACCATTCTGTATTTGATCTATCTCAGCAAATTCTCAACTCAAGATTGCTAGATATAGAGACAGAGCCTAGACTAGGCCGTATGTGACTGCTTGCGAGGCTGAATAATTACAATGACTCAACTTTTTGTACGGGAGTGTCAGTTTCTTCTCCTTGGCGTTTAATCATTCGCTGTACCTTCACTCCTTGAAAACTGTACATGATAAAGCATAACAGGAATGCATAATAAGTATGTGTTCATGAATATAAGTTTCACAATATTAAAGCAGCTATAGCATTCTACTAAATCAAAGGCATTGTCTGAAATCAGTGTCTAACTCCTTTTCATGTTTGCTTGACAACAAGTCAGACACTTGACAAATCTCTCTGAACTTTAGGTAGAATGTCATAGCTAACAAACAATTAAACTTACATTATGTTTATCATGTCTAATTCAGATTTAACACGGTTTCAACTAATAATGTGACCATATTTAGCGAGCTTGAATGACTTTATCATAGTCACGGAACACAATAACAAAGTCATAACCTTGACCTGTCATTCACACAAATATGCTCACATTCCTCATCCGTTTTCATCATATATGATGCAGAAAAAGACATTCTATAGAATGTCTTTTTCTGCATCATACGTTTAACTTTACTATTTCTTTCAACTTTAAGCAAAACCAA
The DNA here is from genome assembly GCA_035222895.1 of Strongylocentrotus droebachiensis. NCBI lineage: Eukaryota > Metazoa > Echinodermata > Echinoidea > Camarodonta > Strongylocentrotidae > Strongylocentrotus > Strongylocentrotus droebachiensis. The sequence continues at coordinate 11,038 of JAVYIG010012298.1, read as the reverse complement.
AACATCAATTATAGATGTATGACATATTAAATGTTCAATAAATATCTCTGGTAAGGTAATTGTACTTTTAATATATGTGGGTACACAGTTTACACATGTTATACATTTGCCATACAAATTACTGCTGCTACTGTGTAAGTGTCATACAATGTAAACAACTTAAAAACTACCTTTTTTACATTCATTTTCATAATGCTCAAATATGTGGTTTAACTAACCTCTGTGCCTCCATAATACTGTAGAAACAGCTCTCAGGAACAAAGGATGCTCCAGAAAACCACAGATTTTCCTCACAAAACAGAAATCATGTGGCAAACATGATTATTTCAAATCAGCCAACAACAGGTGGTGCCAAACCAGTTTCTGACCTTTAAACTAGAAAAACTTAAGAACTGTATTAGTAATCTTTGACCAAACGCCCTCTGTTGTTCTATTATTGCAATGTCAAGCTAAATCAATAAATACTAAATAAAATGACTTTAAATGGCAAATACAAAATTACAACTTTCACACCGTATGGATATGAATATGATGATAATTCCAGAGTTCAGGGACTGAGAGAGCTCCGAGTCGAGTCCGAGTCCAATGCCCAAGGCGGCGGGGGAGCTCGCACCCCCTAAACCTTGGGCCGGAGTTAGGCCTAGGGGGCCTAGAGTAGACTATATCTGAGTATGACTGTCATGTTTAATTTTGTCTTGTTGTCAACAATGCCATGACACACGCCAATTAGTGTAGACTATAGGTCTAGGCCTACACTAGTCTAGTTATTAAAAATTCATGATATGCCAATGCCAGGCTCTAGGCGTAGCAATGATGTCCATAACTTGTTTCACTGGTAAATATAAATTTAAGGGGCATCAGCAATGCCAATGTTCCCCAAAATGAATGGAACTGACAAGGTAAGCTTTTAATAAATTTAGATCTGGTTCTAATTGTCTTAAATAACTGGCTTAATTAGCTTGGTCTCCAGAGCCAGGAACATCCATAAAGTCACAAGCACAAGTAACATTTCTTTATTTTAAAAACATTGTTTCATTTTATCTTCACTCCAGTAAAGATGATAGAAATGCAGCTGATTCAGCATAATGAGCTGGAGCACCTGGAGGAGAAGCTGGAGCAATATATAGCAGCACAACCGGGCAGAGGCCTCTGCTATTTGGAAAACCCGCTGGAGGATGAGCCTTTTGTCTTAGATTGAGGTACTTTGAATTCAAATTCTGTATTGGGAAAGTTACCGAAAACATGGCCAAACTACCTGACGAATATTGTTAACATAACTATAAAAAAAAGGCTTCTGTTGTAAAATCCAACCCTAGTGTCGTTATTAAAATGCAGAAATACTTCAATTCACATTGACCGCCTAAATTCACTGTCCGTTTGACCCGGCGCTCCGCTGGTCTACCTACGACCGTGCAAGTCCCCAATGCCATGCACATGTGCGTTTACATAGACTTATTCAATTTCTAAGCATTTTCTGTCATATACCATACATTGATAGATAAGTTATGATATTTATTTTTTTCACATGGTAGGTGATGAAAGCATAATTTTCATAATTTGTGTGTGGGGCATTTCCCAACACTGTTATTTGGCTTTAATACATGAGGAAATTATTCAGATTATGTGTTGGAAACAAGTTTGTGATTTGTTGTTTTTGTGTACTTAAATTTTAAAAAAGGTGAAGCAGTGAAGGAGATTAAAAAAGGCATGACCAATTTTGTCTTTTATGTTAAACTGATTCATACCACATCTATAAATCAGGATAATTTGTTGTTTTAAGTGGCAGTGACAGTTGGGGATGCAAAAATATAATAGCATAAACCAGCAAAAAAATATTTATTTGTATGCTTGTTTTTCTCCTATTTTTTAAGGGTAATTCGATCTAAAAGATGCACGGTGAGAAGGCAGCATGCCGTGTCACAGTCATTTGTTTGCCGAATGCAGAGTAGTGAGGGATGTTTTCGAAGCTGTTGCCAGAAGAAAGGGACAAGTCATGAAATTTCCTACAAGTTACAACAAGGCAAAAATTTACTACTATTCAGAAGCAGTTTTGCCAATACTGCAGATTTCTAGGACTTGTGGGTGCTGTTGATGGGACACATGTTTACATCAGGAGCCCTGGTGGGGCAAGAGCCAGGTACTACATCAATAGCAAGAACAGGTACTCCATCGATGTTCAGGTGAGAATAAATGAATACATAATGACTGGATCCGGCATGGCTTTCCCTTTATGCCTTTTTTTAGGTTGCAAAATGTTCACATTAGATATATACACTCATTCTAATTCATTGGTTACCAATGCAATATTTCTAGTGGCCAAATAGATATTAAAGTAATATTCCCTTTAACCGGTACTCATATTACTGCCTTTGTACACAGTTAAGATTATCTAATGGATAGTTAAACTTAAAAATCCTAACACATCTGTCGTTAATATCCTTTTAACGAAAGGGAAATTGGAAAAAATCAAAAACTTGTTCCATCCATCTATTGGCAATACGGAAATGACCTCTAGGTTTCTGATAATTTGTTGATGGCCGTTGGCAATTGGGCACTGTTTTTGCCATTGATCAATGACAAAACAAACACACAAAGAGAAGCATGTAAATTGACCAAGTTTTCATAACTAATGAATGCCAACATGTTATTTCATATTGACAGGTTGTCTGTGATCATGCTGGGGAAATAACTAGTATCGTTGCAAGGTGGCCTTGACTGGTAGCAGCACACGATGCCAGGATCTTTTCTGAGTGTGCACTGAATTGACAGCTTGATGCTAGGGCAAATGAATAACAGTTGATTCTTGGAGATAGACTATAGGGAAGGTAGATTATTTCTTCATATGAAATTATTTATTTGATGGGCATGAACCCCCAACTCTCCTCCCGCCTTCTTAACAAATTCCGGGATCCGCCCCTGAAGAGGGTGAATTTTTATTGAAAGTTGAATAAATACGGTATAATTATATAAAAATCAAAATATGTTTTGTTACTTTTATAATGTCCAATTATCTAAGAGTAAAACATTTCAATAAATACTTTGGTAAAAATGCTTGTAGGTCCATTTGTAGTATTGCAATTTATCCAAAGTTATATTCAATTTGATCAGTGGCCTCTACACAAATATTTCGTAACCATTTCAAACTTGTTATGATTTCTCAGGAATGAGTGGAATTATGTCAAAAATGTCGGCTTACTTGAAATTCTGTGTTTTACATGATTTTTTCCCAAAAATTCCGAAAGGCTCCTAGGCTATGATTAGTTGATAGTAACACTTCGCCACCTGACATGAGCGTGTTCTGTTGTTAAGACCAATTACTGGCAATTTACAACATTCTACCCCCAGAGTATGCAAAGTATTAAGGTTTTTTTGTTTTAATCAATGCGGGGGCTCCGAAACAACGCCCCGACCCTCTTCACACGTATGTGATTGTTTTTGCCGGGGGCTCCTTCCTTAATATCATTCAGTAGGTCCTAACAGAGCTCTGTACCAATAAATGCTGTCATATAACAACAAACCAATGTAATATTTCATGATAACTAACACGGGGGCTCTGGTACGACACATATAAATGTTTATTGGGGGCTCAACCCTAACATCGTTCAGTAGTGAGCACATTTTTTGGTTTTTTTTTTGGTCCTCGATAATTTTAAAATTTGCACCCCCCCCCCACCTTAAAATTTGCACCCCCCCCCCCCCCCCTTGAGCGCCGGGGGGGGGGGCCCAACCCCCAAAAAAGGTAAAAATCGCGTGATTTTACATGATTTTTTTTTCAAGGGGGGGGGCCGGGCACCCCCGGGCCCCCCCCCCCCCTGGATCCGCCACTGGTATATATTATTTGGTGGTCAGCTAGGTAAGAGTATTCGAACAAATGTTATCATTTACTGTACTAAAGCGAAGTCAGAATTAAAGATGTGTATCTCCCAAACCAATAAGACTCTTACAGTTAATTTAAAAGAGCCCTTGACAACCTTAGATTTATTAATCTAACGAAGGTTTTGAGGTGCCGATGTCAAATTGTTCTGGGTCAGATTAAGTGCTTCACCAGCACTAAATTAGTTGAATTTTCGAAAAAAGTAACGATCGTGTTACGCGATGTTGCCACGATATCAATTGTGTGACATCAGTATCTAGCCAGATGAAAATCGATACAGGTTGCACGAGTCTACACCATATGGGATGCCCTAATTAATGTTGACCCCTCCCTACCTACCTTATCATTTCCTGATAATATATTCAAATGCGTATAGTAAAGAGGCGCTCAATTTTTACTCTCATAATTATTTCCAACACTATACCTGCCGACAATGGAGGCGATAGAGCGCCATCTAATGTGTAGCTCAGCAAAATTTAATAATCAATATCGTCTGTGATCATCTTTCCGTAATACGTTTCTCTATCTTTCTTGTTGTAAAGATTTGTTATATTCTTTATCATCATTCCCCCTCTCTCTCTCTTTCATTCTCTTTGCATGTTTTACCTAGTAACGGATGTCATCAGGGGCGTATCCATCATTATAAAAAGAAATCTTCTCCAAGACAGAGAAGATTTTGTATCGTGTTTGTAGATAATTCCACTGGTCATGAGTACCCGTATCATACCATAAGCCGGCTAGTGGTTTCTCCTTTTAACTCAAAGACAGTGGATGCCTAGAGGCGAAAGAGCGCCCTCAATAAGATGCTTAACAGAACAAATGGAATAGATGTATCTCACACACTCCCACACTCTCTCTTTCTCATCTCGTAATTAGGTTGTCGTTATTTCAAAAAATATTTTTAAAATAGGCCTAACGAACATTCACTCGACGCACCCCGGTGAAAAACGCTCTACTAGATGGGCAAAAATTTGAGGGAGCAGACAAGCGCGTAGCCAGGATTTCATTTTAGGGGGGGCGTTAGTGAGTACGCGAAGCGTGCGAATCACTTTAAGGGCGCGCGAAGCGCGCTCCCTAGGGGGGTGGGTGCAGGGAGGGGGGAGTTTCCCCCCCTCCCGCGCGAAGCGCGGAAGCTTTGAAAGAAGACGATTCGTTGTACCTTTCTCGACTCGTAATCCTTGTCTGAATTCAGTCCCTCACCCCTCTTGCGCGAAGCTTTGACGTTTCATTATATTACTAGAGAAAGGAGACGATTCGTTGTACCTTTCCCGACTCTTAATCCTTATCTGTATTCAGTCCCCCTCCCGCGCAAGCTTTGAAAGAAGACGATTTGTTCTACCTTTCTCGACTCATAATCCTCGTCTGAATTCAGTCCCTCCCCCCTCTCACGCGAAGCTTTGACGTTTCATTAAATAATTAGAGAAAGAAGACGATTCGTTGTACCTTACCCGACTCTTAATCCCTGTCTGGATTCTGTTTCACCCCCCCCCCCCCTCGCGCGAAGCTTTGACGTTTCATTAAATTATTAGAGAAAAAAGCGATTCGTTGTACCTTTCCCGACTCTTAATCCTTAATTTGAACTCAGTCTCCCCCTTCCCGCGCGAAGCGCGAAAGTTTTGACGATTCGTTGTACCGTTCTCGACTCTTTTTCCCTCTTTCTTCCTACGTCCTCTTTCTTTTTTTTCTTCTCTTTCTCTCTCTTTTTTTTTTTGGCCGGCGTTTTGGGGGGGGGCGACCGCCCCCACCGCCCCCCCCTGGCTACGCGCCTGGGAGCAGATGGACTAGGCTGGGAGGGGATATATTCATTGCCCCTTTAGCGTGGGAAAATTTAGCATTTGAAAGTTAAACGGACTCACAAGCAAACTCCTTTTTGCTCATTTCCCATATTACTTCGATTTTTCACTCCTATCTCCAGGTATTTCCCCCCTCTGCTTTAAACCTACACTTTTTCAAGGACGCAGATCAGATCACCCCAACGCATTGTTCGATAATCGTTTAATAGTGCCACCTATTACAACTGACTGATCATGTTGTCCACACGTTAACACTGATTTACATATTAATAACATAATCTTTGAAGAACGTTTTTAGGGCAATATATTTCCTTATATTGTCCCATATTTTTTTCCCTTCATCTCTTCCATCACTTTTAATCCTTGTTTGACAATGGATTTTTTATATATTGTTTTTAAATTTATTTTTGTATTTATTTATTTATTTATTTCTATTTTATTCATTAATTTTATTAATTTATTTTTTATTTTATTTATTTATTTATTTATTTTTATTTATTTATTTATTTTATTTATTTATTTATTTATTTATTTTTTTTTTTTTTTTTTTTTGGGGGGGGGGTCTGTACCCTCCGCCATAGCTTCACCACTGTTTCGCTCTTTCCCTTTACATTACTTTCAAAGTCATCAATCACTCTTACAGTTATCGATAAAATAGTAAGTAATTAAGCAATATTATCAGATAAAATTTATACGTCAGTTTTACGTCAATACCCAACATAACCTCTTCATATAGCGCTTGGATATTTATGATACCTGTTTCTATCATATCAAAGAAGCATTCAACATAAATTTGTTTGCAGTTTACAACTTGGCATCATGGGAGCATTGCCACGCAGCCAGAAGTTTTGTAATAGTGATCTCTTATCCTGATCAATATTCCTGTCCTTTTATGGCGCGAAATGAGAGACTCTTCTGATCAAAGGTATGGGTAGGCAGGGTGACCCCCCTCTCAATTAGTACCAGAAAGTATGTACTACATAGAAGGAAAGTGAGACTACATGTATTTCATGTATCATGACAAACGATGCTAATGCATAATAGTAATAACAATAATAATAGTAATGATAATAATGATGATGATGCTACTACTACTACAACTACTACTACTTACAATAATTATTGTAAATCTTTGTATGAGTTAACCGACAGAAGTGCTTAAGTTTGCATTATCATCATTACCTGGTCATTGGATTCAATTTCTATCCTGCACTTTACAGTGCATAAGTTCAACTTCACTCTGGAAGCATCACAGCCATTCATCTGTGCACGCGCGTTTTAAAATGACATCGACTTTCGCATCGTACCTAGGGTAGCCATTTAACACCTGGGTGGAGAGGAGTAAAGTAGAGAAAATACCTTGCACAAGGGCATAAATGTCGTACCAAGCCTAAAACGTTTGCATTTTCCAGTCAAGTGATTTGCCCACTTACTAAGACACCTCAACAATTATAATGACAAGGGGAGCAATGAAATTCCTTGAAATCATAAAAAGAATGAAAATTGCGCCGAATCATTTGAAAATTGATTGATAAAGATCTATAATGAAAACAGACGGACACAGACAGACACGCTCAAACAAACACTCACACACACACACACACACACACACGCGCACAGGCCCTAACATATACATAAACCCTTACATACATACACCAAACACCATCAGGCTAAACACCATATGTCGAAGCTGATAACATTATAAAGACGAGACATCTCTCAGGCTTCTATTTTTGGCGCGTATGTCCTGTATTCGGATTCTTTCGATTTCCGAATGTTTCCTCCTTAAAGTCTGATTTCCCGCCTGCATTCTAAAGCGTATGGGGTAGTTGAGGTGATGTGCCACGAAGCTCTTTTGTATTAAAATACACATCGTCTCTCTGTGGATTTGGATATTTTACAGCGGTCATTTCATCAGTGGTTTTTAAAATGATTCATTTCTCATGTAAACGATTTTATTGACGGATTTTCGATAGATACATTTGCCCGACAAAAAGATACCTTTATAAAACAAAAAGATTAAAATGTTGTAACCTTAAATCTAGATTTTCTTTAATAGTAGAAAAGAGTGTAGATTAAAGTACAAAGGCCTATGCAAAAACAAAACGGTAACAGAATTAAGGCTTGTTCAGATATGACCCGGTACGCCGCAACCGCAAACAAATGTTTTCATTTAGCTTTGTGTTATAAGATACAGAAGTGTAACATTTATGAAACTTTACTTCATCACAAAAAGAAAAACCCGCTATGGTTAACCGCTTTATTTCTAAACGGGGTTTCAATCATCCTGAAACAATATTATTATAATCACAGTCCATTTAAAAGGTAGTTCATGCCATTGTCGCCATACTTTTTATTTTGGTTTCAATCACCTTGTTCCTTGTGGACTGAATCAAATACATGTATTACCTTCAAACGTCTGAAAAAGTGGAGTCATAGATTTTTGCCTGTGTCGTCTGATTATCAATATCGGGCACAATTTCCCCCCCTGCCAAAGAAAATTTGCCTACATGAAGGATTTATCAAATCCCTGACTGATGAAAAATGATCAAGCCAAAAAAAAAAAAGTGATCCTTTCATGGACGCGGCTTGAACACCTGCAGATCTGTGTAACGCAAACGTGAGGCCAGTGCAGTACATACAGTGTAATGATACACAATTATTGAGTTGTTTCACCCTCCTATATATATTCATGTAAGAAAGAAGATAGAAACAGTGGCAGAGGTTTGGGGTGCATGGGGCACGTGTCTCGAATTGAATGCCCCCTAAAATAGAGAGAGAGAGAGAGGGAGAGGGAGAGAGAGAGGGAGAGAGAAGGGAGGGATCTGGGAAGAAGATGATAAACCAACTCTTTCAAAACCTTTTACCCGATGACCTTTCTCCCTTGTGTTTCATCATTGTACTAAGTACAGTGCACACTTCCCACCCATCCACTCTTTTTCCCCTGGTGCGGCTCTGCTTTCCATGCGTGTAGTCAGAGGGAACGCACTGTATGCGATAAAAAACTATGGGGGGGGGGGGGGGATTAAAGGACAAAGGGCAAGTGTATACCTCAAGGGGCATCTTTCATCATGGGAATGCACACGAAATTTCGGGGGGTACCCCCCGCCCCCTCCCATACCAACTGCCTTCTCCCGCCGGCTGCACTGCGTATTCATATCACCATGCAGAAACTCACTGAAAACGATTACATAAAAGGAAGGCAATGTGCTCGGTCATCTCGATCACTTCCAGTTGTTGACGCCTTGGCATCCCCCGTGACGCATGGACCGATCTCTGACGCATAATCACGTGACGGATCTTACTTGATATTCCTATAATTCGAAACACACTTTTTTCGCTTTATCGGGAATCCGCGCCTGGGAGCCCGAAACAAACATATATAGGTCGGGCGTGGTGGTTATATCTAGAGCAGCTCTGATCGCTACAGATTTGAGCTCACATAGTAATATCCGTGAGATAAACACTCCAAAAAGTTTCGAAAAGTTTCTATACATATCTCATGGGATTAATAATTGATCAATTTGTGGTAATCTACCATTTCTATAATCAGTTTCTGCACACTTTTTCGATTGTAAGTGCATGTTCAAAGTACTTTTTTAACGATAATATTAGATCGATGTAGAGGGATAAAGGGTATAATAATGATTCCTACACATAAGTTTACATACCTAGGTATATATATTTGACAATAATCACTAGTTGAATTTTTTTTTAATAAAACAAAACAGCGCACTATTCAAGAAGATGCGAATGAAATTTAGCAAACTGGGGGAATGCTTATTTTTCTATTTAAAAAAAAAAGAATAAAAAAGACGGATTGATACGAAGTCAGTTTTTCGTTAAATGGAAACCATTACAAATTAATTAATGAAGATGATAATGATGATAATATATTTATAATAGTAGTGATAATAACGATACTACTACCACTACTACTACTACTACTACTACTACTACTACTACTACTACTACTACTACTACCACTACTACTACTACTACTACTACTACTACTACTACCACTACTACTACTTCTACTATTAATACTACTACTCCTACTTCTACTTCTTCTACTACTTATAATAATAATAAATTGAGAAATGAACGATTAATTGGGATTTGAGGACAAAAAGGTAAAAATGTGAGATATATATACATACAGATAGAGAGAAGAGAGAGAGACATAGAGAGAGAGAGAGAGAGAGAGAGAGAGAACCAGAGACGAAGAGAGATAGATAAAGAGAGAAAGAGAGAGAGAGATAAAGAGGAGACGAAGATAGGAAAAGAAAGAGAGAGACGAAGAGAGAGATATAGAAAGAGAGAGAGAGAGAGAGAGAGAGCGAGGGGAGAAATACAACGGAAGAATGGGGTAGGGTGGAAAGCTACAAACTCTTATGTAGGGGTCACGGATTTCATAGGGTATGGATATGGATGTTCCATTTCAATCAACGCGAAGGGATATCCGATAATCCTTTTGAAATACTTCATACCGAGTCTACCAACAACTGACTAAGTTAATTACCTGGGCGGCGTTTCACAAAACCGTCATAAGTACAAGTTCGCCGACAACCCGTCGAAATTCGTGTATTAAATATTACACGTGTTCCACTGGAATGTCGGTGAATCTGTACTTGTAACAGTTTAGTATGGTGGCTCCTAAGGGACACGCAAACGCAAAAATTTGACGTATACCTTTGCAACAAATTTGTGGATTTTCACGTCAAAGACGTGAAAATCCACAAATTTGACGTATACCTATGCAACAAATTTGTGGATTTATACGTCAAAGACGTGAAAATCCACAAATTTTACGTATACCTATGCAACAAATTTGTGGATTTTCACGTCAAAGACGTGAATATCCACAAATTTGACGTATACCTTTGCTTGGTAATTTTTTCGTTTTTTCTGTACTTAATGGCACTGAAGGGACACGCAGACATGAAAATCTGCGTCTGATATACACGTCTGCGTCTCCCAAAAGGGGACACGCAGACGTGAATATTGGACGCAGATTTTCCAGCAGATTTTCACCAGGAAGATAAGCGTATAATGTGTGGTCTGCCCGCCTAGTTACTGATAAAGGGATTACCAACTGGTATCTCATAGTCTTCTAATTGCAGACCCTATAAGTGTGTCTAAAGTCTCACTGTTATTGTTTTCAGCAAGAAGAGGACATTGATGCCCTTGGCAATGGAATGCTACATGTTGCAATGTTATTCATTCACTATCATTATCATTGTTTGAGGACAATCAGATGACTAATAGAGGAAGTTCTGAAACAATAACAATAAAAAATTGGTACTATGCATGTGGACTTGATTTGTTTTCATTGATTTAGTTACCAACAGCAAAAATAATTTAATAAATA
>JAVYIG010012297.1:0-54601 GCA_035222895.1 Strongylocentrotus droebachiensis | reverse complement strand
TTTCTTCAAATCCGTGGTCATCTTTATTTCTGCAGATATCTTTAATTCTGTGGTTGTCTTTATTTCTGTGGTTGTCTTTATTTCTGTGGTTGTCTTTATTTCTGTGGTTGTCTTTATTTCTGTCTTTATTTCTGTGGTTGTCTTTATTTCTGTGGTTGTCTTTATTTCTGTGGTTGTCTTTATTTCTGTGGTTGTCTTTATTTCTGTGGTTGTCTTTATTTCTGTGGTTGTCTTTATTTCTGTGGTTGTCTTTATTTCTGTGGTTGTCTTTATTTCTGTGGTTGTCTTTATTTATGTGGTTGTCTTTATTTTTGTGGTTAGTCTTTATTTCCGCATTCATCTTTAATTCTGTGGTTGTCTTTATTCCTGAGTTATATTTATTTCGATAGTTGTTTTATTTTTGTAGTGAGGCTTAAATTGTGATGTTGTCTTTATTTTTGCATTATCTTCATGTCTATTTCTGAATCTTTGTTTATTTCTGTCATTGTTTGTTTGTTTTCCGTTATTTATTCTGGCCCTCTTAGCCGCCCATAGTACACAAATTATTCAAAATTCAAGGGTAACAGTGTAGTATGGATTCTATACTATTTGTGTATACATATCATAGTAGTATCCATACCAATCAATATTCTAAAAAGGTAAAAATGTTTCTGTTCTAAACTGAATGTGAAAAAAAAATGAAGGAGACAAATTAATAAATTGCATCATGATAGATTAAATCACCAACGTTCACTTTGGGATTGTCATATTTCAGAATCTAATCATAAAAATGTGATTTAAGTAGATTTTTGGTGCAAATGCATACCTGAATATTGGAATTTCAAACGTCAGCGATTTTTCAATTATCATGAAACAAACGCAAGGCCACTTTTGTCACATTAATGAGCCATTTTCAGTCGTTTTAGTATAACGTTCTGCACGTAATGCAAACATTCAAATTACATGTTCCATCGATATGTGATCTATCACTCAGATCAATAGCAATTTTCACTGCATTGTGCTTTGTGCTTTGTATTACGATTTATTAGACTCGGGCAAACGAACTGCATAAGGTGTGTAAATGAAAATTAATCACATCCCCTTTAAATAGAACTCTTTGGTGGTCATATGGCGGAATTAATCTGAATAAACATACTTTCATTTTCCATTGTCTATTGATCAATCCCCGTGATATTTACTTTGATATGTACAGTCCTGAGAGCATATGAACACATGATCATGTTAATACAGTCGATTCACGAAAATACGTTAAAAAATATTCAACTTCATGGGCAACAGATTAGTGTAGACTTATACAGTGTATACATTATCGTAGCATCTATATTAATCAATATTGTAACGGAGTAGAGTCACCGTAGCGGGCGCATGTCAGTGAGTTAGTTGTTAGGCGCCAATATGGGAGGACGTGTGTTGGCAAGTCGGAGAGAGCAAGTCAGGATAACACATTGGCAAAGCAAGGAGAATCGGAGAACTGTTAAAGTGGAATTACCTTGTTTTTACAGTTAATAAAGGCAAGTACCTTTCGATCCTGTAAAGTGAACGTGTGTTTCGATGTAATTATTGAAAGTAGCGTACACGCGATGATGTTGGACACATTGCCTCAATGTCTATGAAAGAACCTTAGAGTGCCTGATTGGAGTCTCGTGTACGTTTATGACCTACCGGTAAATGGTGCAGGGAACCCGGTAAGAAGATCGTGACAATATTTTGATAGGGGTATAAATCTTTTGTTAACAACTGGACGTTTGGAAATTAATGAATCAAATTAAAAAATTGCATGATATAAATTAGACCACCGAAGTTCACTTTCGGTATAAGTTCTTATTTCAGATTCGCATTAAAATACTTAGATTCACTTCGATTTGTGGTGCACAGGGATGGCTGAATAATAGTTTTTTTTAATAGTTTGCAAACTCCTTATGTTTTGAGTTGAGTTTATCAATCAAACATGTTCATGAATCAGTTTTGCAATTTCCGTCAACTCTTATTATTTTTAGATAAATTAAGACTAACATTTACTTTGAATGGTTACTCTTAACAGGTATCTGGCAAAAGGATAAGGATATACCGGGCTTCAGTAAGTGTATTAATTTATAGTTTGAATTTAATTTAAATTTGTTAGGATATAACTATGCTATTATGTGCAGTACAATTTTGCCAATGAAGCTCTAACGTTTTCTTCTTTTTTGTTTGTTTCTTTCCTGAATTGTGTATGACATAATTTATTATTGTTTTTAAATATTTTCCCTCCGCAGGGATTTTATTGATTCTCAAATCAGCATGAAATATGTAATTGAATATCAATTACTGTATCGGTTTACAATATACAATCATATATACAGTGAAATCAAGGAAATCAATGAACTGTCAAGTTGATCGATACATATGCATATGACAATTACTTGGTAATTTTTTTTTTTAACGAAACTACTGTTTTTGACAATTTAACTTGTTTAAAGTTCAATTTTGAAATGTATTTTTCATCGTAATATTAGTTTAGTATTGATGCTTTGATAATACTGAAATCAGGAATCATACTTTGTACTTTAAAATTATATATCGTTTTTTTTTTCATTATGATCAGGATATAGTTAAGTGCAAGGTCACTATTTACCTGTATATCCAAATACTTTATTTTGAGTTTAAAACAAATTGTTAATCTCTCGCCAGTTTCATTCGAGATCCAGCCCTTTAACCTATCCCATATATTATTAACATGCTTATACTCACAATTTAAATGTACACCAGTTTCGATTAGGTCGTATCAAAAGGTACATTCTATCCTCGGGATTAGATTCGATTTAAAATAACAAGTCATTTGTAAATAGTATACGCTGCACAACCTTTTATTGGAACCAACGCAGTCCATAATCATTGGTACACTGGAATCCTAATGAACAGTATGATTCCTTACTTTTGTCATTTAAGTCAAATATACCTTTCCATTTGAGAAACTGTTGAATTCTGTGTCTCTACGAGTCGTTATTGCTGCTTAAACATGCGAGCATCCCTTTATTCGTGTAATCCGGAAGGAAATTACATCTGGAATTAGAGGTTGAAGAATTGTGTTAAATGAAGATCGTAAATATTCTGAAGATCTTTCAAATATCAAAAATGTCCGTCTTCCTCCAAAATATTGTTTATTAAATAAAAACGAATTCCCTTTTGACACCAATTTGTTTATTATTTTATATAGGTGTTGTTCCATATAGGTTGAGAGGATATATTATTTTTGTTGTAGTAAGTACACAAAAACATCACTGTAATCGAAAAAACATTTCGCTCCAAAAATTGTTATACGTTTGATTCGAAAGTTTACGAAAACAATGACTACCCATATCAATTACAAAATCGTGTTGTTTTGGCAAGGATGAAGTCGGAAGACAAAGTAAATTACTATCAATCGACCCTTTGACAATCCTCTTAATCAAAGAAATTGTAAACGATTGACAATGCGTGTATATATCGATAATCTTAACACCTCCGTCTGAATATTTTTGAGACATTATAATTCTGCTTACTTTATCAGGTTTCTCTTTCCACATCAAATTATAAAACATGGCATTTATTTCTCTTAACACTTTGTCACTAGGATTAGGAAGAGACATAAGCTACGTTTAGACGGAGAAAAGTTACCCTAGGGTAGTCGAGGCTAATATGGCGGGGTATATGGCGGGGTATATGGCGGGTCAAGCATGCCCCTATATATCCGTACAACTATTCAACTATACGACTATACGTCTATCCAGCCGGCCAATTAGAACGCAGGAAACTGTACATCTATACAACTATACCAGTGGCGGATTCAGAGGGGGGGGGGCACAGGGGGCACGTGTCCCCCCACCCCCCCCCCCCCGTAAAAAGGGTGAAAAGGGAGAAGGGGAAAGAAAAAGGGAGAACAGGAGTAAAAGGAGAGGGAAAGAAAAAGGAGGGGGAAAAGAAATGGGAAGAGAGAAATAAGAAGAAAAGAGGGAGGAGAGAAAAGGGAAGAGGAGAAAAGGGTGGGGAAAAGGAAGAAAGGGGAAGAGAGAGAAGAGAGAAAAGGCGGAAAAGGAAGAAAGGGGGAAAGACGTAGAAGAGAAAGGGGGGTTGTATTATTAGGTGTTTTTTTTACCGGGAAAGGGGCGGGGTCCCTCTTGCCAGGCGTTTAGCCCCCCCCCCCCCACCCTACCCCCCCCCCCCAAAAAAAAAACACAACAACACAACAACAACAACAACAACAAACAAAAACAAAACAAAACAAAAAGCACAAGAAGACCAACACAAGAGATGGGGAAAGGGGGAAAGAGAGAATTTGTGTGATTTAAAGGAGAAAGGGAATAATCTAAAGAGAATTAAACAACTATAGAAGAGAGGTGCGAGAGCATTAAGAATTGCATTACTTTTAAAAGAATAATGGGATAACAATCAGGGGCGTTGCTAAAGAGGGGGTGTGGGGTTCCGACAAAGGTGGGAAAGAAAAGAAAACAGAAAAGGAAAATAAAAGATAAAGAAAGGAAAGAAAGGAAAGAGAAGTGAAGAGAAGAAAGAAAGAGAAAAACGAAAAAGAGGACGGAAAGGAAAGGAAAGAAAGGAAAAGAAAAAAAAAAGAAAAGGAGAAAAGGAAAAAAAGAAGAGAAACGGGAAACAAAAGAAACGGGGGTGAAAGAGAGGAGAGAGAGAGAGGGGGTAAGAGCCTGAGAGAAGAGGGTCGGAGTAAGAGAGAGAGGGAATGTTGGATGGAGTCACCGAGTCGAGGGGGCAAGAATGATAAGCATAGATATTTATGTTGCTGTGTCGGGTCCGCTGTGTCGATATTCTTGTTCGATCCTCGTGTACTATATCAATGCAGAAGTTTATAGTCGGTGAGATGTATTATGTCGGTCGGCCGGCAATTTTTTTCCCCTACGAACTGTGACGCTTTATCGGACAAAGAAACATTTTGAAAATTATAACAATGATTAAGAATCGGTACAACGTAATTATTAAATGAAACGTGCCCCCTGTGCCCCCCCCCCCCCCCCCCTGAATCCGCCACTGGTATAGTTGTATAGATGTACAGTTTCCTGCGTTCTGATTGGCGGGCTGGATAGACGTATAGTCAAATAGTTGTATAGTTGTACGGATAGTGGCATGCTTGGCCCGCCATATTCCCCGCCATATCTACCTCGACTAGCTCTTAACACGACCTTTACCCTAGGGTAACTTTTCTCCGTCTGAACAAGATTGTGATAAGATAGTTTAGTTTTGAAATCAACAATGACTTGGCTACGATGACTGTTCCTACCACGGTGAAATATCGTGTTAACCATGATGTCACTTGACTCTTTATTTCTGCGATTCTTTTATTAAAATTATGTTATACCAACCTTAGTTAATCTGTACAAAAGTGTATTCCCAGATATCTGAAGTATTCATAAAAACCATCTCTTTTATTTATGTATCGTGCAAGCCCTATTGCTCGTGTGTTATGAACGTTAACTTTTAAATCCGGACATTGTTGCATATTCATTTACAATGTTCAATGCAACATTTAATTCAGCGGAAATACCGTTTGGATTAGGTAAAGTATCATCTGCATACTGAAAAAAAATTCGAATGTTTATCAGATATTCCTATTCCAATAACGGAGTTGGATTTTATGAACACAATTCCTAGTATTTCAGCACACAAACAAAAATAAAAGGAGACAATGGATCTCCTTGACGACAGCCTCTTTCTATTCGGAATTCTTAGTGTAAGATGTCAATTGTAAAACCGTTGTATAATCGAAAGGTCGATATTAAAGTAATGTAAAACCTTTGTATTAAAGTCATGAGAAATCGAGTCAAGTACCTTTTCAAAATATATTAGGACCAATAAACCGAGAATATCATTTATACCAGCGTACAAGATAAGATCATATAGCAGACGGATATTTGTGAATGACATCATGGTTTATTCCTAATATATACAATTTATATCTCCTCACAATGTTTTTGATCAATCCCAATTATTTTTACTTAGGGCAATACAAATCTGAAAGAATATGAATTGTGTCTGTTAAGAATAACTGATTTTGTCACAATCGCTTCATCATGCTCATGAAGAGACATAAAACAATTGTTCCAACTGCTTGGGCAACAGTGTAGTTTACACAAAATACAGTGTGTACATTATCGTAATATCTAATTTATCTCAAAATCTCTGTAAGGGGAATAAATGGTTTTGTTTTGTAACTGGATGTTTAGATATGAAGGAGTGAAATTCATGATTTGCATGCTATAGATTAGAAAGTTTAATATCGGAATTTTCTTTATATAAGAAGCGCATTATAATAATGTGATTCATGTCAATTTGTGGTGCATTTAGGGATAACTGAATAGTAGTTTATCTGATATGCACATGCCTTATATTTTTAGTTGAGTTTGTCCATCAAAGTTTTTGTCACCTTTTATTATTTTTGAGATATTCAGATTAATTTAGATTGACATTTGTATTAAATATTTACTCTTCACAGGCCTCTGCCGTTAATGATGCCGTGAGTATATACTCAGAGTGTTAATATTAAGCTTAATATCAATTTAAATTGATTAGAAGATATTCTATTATGTAGAGTTTTGCCCTTCTAGTTGGAACATTGTGGGGTTTTACGCCTCTTTTCCTTAATTGATTAAAGACATCATGGCTTATTCTTGATAGAAAAAAAATCTGTATTTTCTCACAAGTTTATTGATTAATCTCTATGACGTTTACATAGAAAATTACAGATCTTAGCGGACATGAACAATATCTATCCAACATAACTCATATTATCCTAATTACATCATCATGTTCATGAAAAGACGTAAAACGATTACTACAACTTAATGGTCAAAAGTTCAATAAGGTTTCTATACAGTGTTTACATTATCCAGTATCTATATCAATCAATATTTTAAAAGAGTTATAAATGTTTCGGTTTTCAACTAGATGTTTAGAAATAAGGGACACATATTTATAAATTGCATTAAAATATATTAGACCATCAAAGAATAACTTTCGAAATTTTCCTATTTCAGAATGGCATTATAAATTAATCGATTCAAGTCGATCTTTGATTTTAAAAAATATAACCGAATATCGGAATTTGAAACCTAAATCGGTCTCCAATTATCATAAAATAATCAAGGCCAATTATCAAGGCCATAATTGTTACGTAAATGAGCCATTAAACCAGTCATTTTGCTATAAAGTAACTGATGTATTTAAGTGACATGTTCCGTCGATATAATTATATCACTCAGATCAATAGTAATGCTACATTTCGCCTATAGGAAAGTTTTGTCACTTTAGTAATCACACTGTTATCAGACTAGGGCGAATCAACTCCGAAAAAAGAAATTCCATTCCCTCGAGACAAAACACTTTGGCGTTCCTGTAACTAAAATATTCTGAATAATCATTCATAAATAGTCCACTATTACAACCCTTGGCATATTCGGACTTCCAATTTGCGTATAAAACTCGACATGATAGGGGATTGGGATTCTCGAATGAGCTACAGAACTTTTGCAAATCACTAACAAAGCTTTCCCCAATACCATGTTATATAAAGAATAACGTTTATTGAAATATGCACATGCTCATGTTTTCGTTGAGTTTAATCATTTACTAGTTTAAGTTCGTATTCACAATTGTTGTCAACTCTTATTCTCTTTAAGAAATTATGATCAATTAAGATTAACATTTATCTAAATTATCTATTCTTAAAAGTCCACGGCGAGTTCACCCACAGTAAGTATAAACTCCATTTTACCGTTTTAAGATCAACTTTAGATTGATAAGAAGATAATCTTTTATGTACAATGCTGCCCAAAAAGCTCGATCATTTTCTTTATTTGCCTCATTTCCTGAAGTGATTGTGGTATCATGGTTTATTATTTGTAGATAAAAACGTATATTTTTTACACAAGTTTATTGATTAATATATATGGTGTTTACATTGAGCAATATAGATCTTAACAGACATGAACTTTATCTATCAAGAATAACTCATTTTATCACAATTATTACACCATGTTCGTGAAAAGGACTAAAATAATTATTCCAACTTCATGGGCAATAGTAAAGTATAGTTTATACAAAGTGTACATATTATCGTAGTATCTGTATCAATCAATATTTGAAAAGATGTTCAATTTGTTTCTTTTAATTTAACTGCATGTTTGGGAAATGAGAGAAACACATTTATGAACTGCAAAATATTATATTGGACCACCAAATTTCCCCTTTCCGATTTCCTTATTTCAGAAACGCTTATTATTAGGTGATTTATGTCGATCTGTGATGCAGAAATGTATAACTAAATATTGGAATTTGAAACTTCACCTGTCTTCAATTATCATAAAACAATCGCAAGCCCAAATTTTTCAAGTGAATGGATCATTAATTCATTCATTTTACTATAAAGCTCTGCACGTAATGCATACATTTAAGTGACATGTTCCGTCAATATAATTGTTATCACTGAAATCAATAGTAATATTCACGACATTTTGCTTATTGGAGAGTCTTGTCGCTTTTGTATTAACACTTATATTTACTTGGGCAGACGGACTCAGCAGGATGTGTAAATAAGCTGTAAGAACTGTTATAGTTAAAAAGAAACGTCCATGTTTAATAAAGATTAACATTAATCTAAATTGTATACTTATAACAGAATGTTCGTGATGTTGTTGCTGTGAGTATATAATTCGTAATAATTTAATATCAATTTTGAATTTATAAGAAGATATTATGTTATGTTTTGTTATCTTTTTTAATCATTTAAATAATCTGACCTGAAACTTACATACAAAGATGAAAACGACACGGAAATGTTGTTGATGAATTAGCTACTGAATTTTTCCACTCCCCAACAATTTTTTTCCAAAAGACGATGATATATAAAGATCAACATTGATGAAAAAATTATCTCCAATAGGGAACAGATTATATCATATGCACATGCTTTCTGTTTTAAGTTTAGTTTATTCATTAAACAAGTTGAATTGAATTAAACTTATTTGATTCCAATCACAGTCAAAATTACAATATACATCGTTTTAAAACATAGGCAAGAAAAATACATTGAAATATATATATACATTGGTAAAAGAAAGGGAAAAAAGGAAAAAAGAGTGAATATAAAATTGTGAAGTTTGAAATATTCGTATGTAATATGAACTCTCTTTAAATCTTTAAAGTTTTGTGGTTCTATTAATCACCAGGCCTATTCTAAAACGGTTCAGTAGCATATTTCGATCTATATAAAAAAAAACTTTAGACAAATTCATGGATAACTAACTCTCCAAATAAAGTATAGTCATTTTAAAATATGTATTACTACGATGATGAATATGAGTTTGGTGGGTATTCTTGTCATTATAGTGTAGAGGTACCAGATGTAAATTGATTATATTTTATAGAATTGAATTCAAACACTAAAGCCACGATGGACTTATCAATCAATATTCTAAATTGGTTAATAAAAGGCATTACGATACGTTTAGACCGTAATAACTAATGATACTTTAGTAAAATAGAACTATTTAGATTTAATTAAATGATCTGCTATTCCATGTCCGAGCTTAACGCTCTAAATGGGGAAAATGTTAATTCCAAGGGGGCCGCCCTCGCCGTAGATGGCAGACTCCATGAATATTATAGGGATTGGAATTGGCGAATTAGCTACAGATTTTTCCAATCACTAAGAAATGTTTACCCAATTTCATGTTATATGAAGATTAACATAAATGTATTAAAAAGAAATTCTCTCTACAATAGTACAATAGGGAGGAGACTATGGGATATGCACATGCTCATGTTTTACGATGAGTTTTTTCATTAACCAAGTTCAGGAGTCATACAACTTTCGTCAACTCTAATTCTCTTTAATATATGATGAATGATTAAAAAGAAAGTTCATTAATTTTGAACTTGATTGAAATTTGGTACCATTGCAATCGCAGACTTACACTGAGTAAGAATATCACATTTGTTTAACTTGTTAGTTCGAGTGAAAGTTAGAAAACTTGATTAAAATGGACAAAAATATCAACCCACTCGAGACCATGAAAACATCGTAAATCAATTTTTTTTTATGTGCGTCACAGAATGAACAATGGGCCGCTCAGTTGGTCTGATTGACGACGGTGCACGATGCAGTTTGTGTGTAAAATCGCATGTATTACATTGATTACTTTAACCATTCAAACCAGATTTTGTAGTTGAACCTGTAGACAACACAACCACAGCAAGCTTTTCGTCGTTTAAAGACACTCCATTAGTTTCCTATATGGCATAGGTTATGGTTCAAATTAGCTCTATAGATCAAATGTATATCTGTAATTTCGGCTTAACTTTAGAATACCCCACCGCAACGAAATATGTCCGTTGGCTGCCAACGTGCCAACGTACCGTTTAATGTAGTCCCGTCCGTTAGTATTCGTGACCAGTTTCTGCACTTACCAAACTCATCAAACAGAGAACGTTAACGTTGTTATTTTTATGCTACTTGCTCTTGTCATTCACACATCCTACTATCTTTTTTGTTCAGTGTGTTCAATATCTACACATGTTTTTTTATATGATTTACCCTTGAAATCGCTTGAAAATCGTGATCCCGAATGATCTTAGTCTTCTCTCGATTTTCCCTTTCCCCATTTCTCTGGTACTACGACTTAATGTATTAGAAATCTTGAATTACTCGTCCAAATTAGACTTTTTTGTAATGAATATCTGGGCAATTTTTTCATGTAAACTTGTAACCTATTTCGCTTCAGAAGTCGGAGTCCATAGGTCAGCATGTAAAATTACCTTCGCACTCCCAGATCAAACACATACACCCTAGCATGCTCTCAGAATATGTGATTATCTTTCCAATTTTATCGCCGTCATTTCACTTTTTGAGTGGGTTCTGGAAAGGGTATAAAATTACATTTTATTTATCACACTATTGAGGGCTTTAAAATCATATAATGTACTAGTTGTCTTAAGGTTCTTAGCAATCTGTAGAGGTATAATTTGCCTATTTTTCAAATTTTAATGAAATTTTACTAAAGATTAACATTTATCTAAATTATTTACTCCAAACAGTCGCTGGAAACTCGGCTTACAGTAAGTAAATACTCCGGTATATCCTCAATTTGTTAAGACGAACTTTAGATTGATTACAAGATAATGTTTTATGTACAATGCTACCCGTAAAGCTTAAACATTTCCTTCATTTGCCTCATTTCCTGAAGTGGTTGTGCCAGCATGGTTTATTCTTGGTAGATAAAAACGTATATTTCCTCACAAGTTTATTAATTAATCTCTGTGACGTTCACATTGAGCAATACCGATTTTAAAACCCCTTTCAAGTGTTGGGAGCCCCCTGATTTATGGCAAAATTTCACTTAAATTGTATCATAATGTGAAAAATAGGTTGTCATTCATTACACAATTCTGCAAGGATTTTCAAACAAATGTGTAAGAGTCAAATATTGATGAAAGAATGTACAATTTAGGTTTTCTGCGTACAACAGAAAACCCAAACTATGTGTACTTGTATCAATATATTGTCTTCAAATACGTTTCGGGGGCAAATCTTTGAAAAAGTGTGTCTTAAATGACATTTTCTTGCACATTATAATACAATTTTGGCATCAAATTTTTTGGCGAATATGGGGCTCCCAAGACTTCCACGGACATGAACTTTATTCTATCAAACATAACTCATATTATCCCAATAACTTCATCATGTTCACGAAAAGACGTAAAACAATCATTCCAACTTCATGGTCAACTGTTCAGTATACAGTAGTCTATGTACAGTGTACACATTATCGTAATATTAGGGTGATCATACTGCCTGTGCACACAGTCTGCCCCACGTACACACACTCACACAACAGCAGTCAGTTGGTAGAAATAGCAATTTTTGTAAATTTATTTAAAAAAACTAAACAATATTTTTAAATTTTTATTTCACATATATTTCAAGCATACCTTTAACTACAATTCTGTGTAGTTTCATTTGTATAGGCCTGTGGGATATATGTTAAATTATATAATTAGAATATTGTCTTTTCAGCCATGTGTGACATGGCCCGCTGATCGCCCATTGACTCGCGCTGCTATTCTGCGTGGTAAAAATGCACCTCAATGTATAAAAATCCCCTACAAAAATGCAATATCCTCATGTGTTTCACTCATTGAATCAATTTGTTATTTACACTCAAGGTAGCCACAACTGTACTAAGGTCACGAATTTTGTTGGTACTCTAAAATTCAGTCCCTGTAGAATGTTATCGCCTGTTGAATGGTTTCTCGAAAAATCGTCATACATCCTCAAATCTGACATCTTTTAAATAGCCAAATATACTGAGATGTAGCTGAAAGTCTACAAATTCTTATCATAGGATCGGTCTTTCTGAATAATTTGTGAAACACATGAGGAAATAGCTGTGACGGTGATCTAAGTAATTTCCATCGCCATATTTTATTGGCATTGCAAAAATATTTGGAATTTAAGGTTAATATTTGGTGTAAATATGACCTAATAATATATGATGTAAAAAATGCCCCCAAAATGAACAGTTTGACTTTCCTAATTTGAATAATGAGTGCGCGAATATATAATTAGCTGAAATGACCTAATTTGCATATTTGATGAATATTCATGATTTTTTTATTTAGTTATTTTCACAACGCATTGACCGATTTCAATTCTGTTTTTGTTTTTTGAAGTTTTCATATAGCTTGATCATTTGCAACCATCAAATAACATGTGTTTGTTGTACTTATTTTTGGTGTGCTATACCTAGTAATATCTTTATTAATCAATATGCTAAAAGAGGTATAAACGTTTCTGTTTTCAATTGTTTGTTTTTTCGAAATGAAGGAGATATATTTATAAATTGCATAATAATATATTAGACCACCGAACATCACTATCCGGATTTTCTTATGGTCGATTTGTGAGGCAAAAAAATAAGTGAATATCAATATTTAAAAACTCAAATGACTGTTCCGTCGATATAATTATATCACTCTGGGACCCGTCTTACAAAGAGTTTCGATTGATCCAAATCAATCGCATGTCCTCCAATCAATCGCAAGTTTGCAGTCTCCTATCTCTTATGTATATAGTTGCGATTGATATCCATCGCAAATAAGTTGCGATTGATATCAACTCTGTGTAGGACAGGGCCCAGATCAATAGTACTGTTCACTACATTTTGCTTACAAAACAATCTTGTTACTGGTGTATTAAAATGTTATTAGACTCGGGCAAACGAACTCCACGGGGTGTGTAAATGAAAATAAATCATATCCCCTCCAAGCAGACCTTTTGGTGGTCATATGGCTAAATTAATCTGAATTTAACATATTTCTATTTTCCATTGTCTAGAATTTATTACTGAAAGCATGAATGTAAATCAATTTAAAATTGAGGATAATTAATTGGGATACGAAAAAATTGAATGGAAATTGGCCAAATATCTGTACAAATGTTTTAATTAAAAAAGAGCAAGCTTCATAAAGATTACCATTTATCTAAAAATTATACTTATAACAGTTTATTCGAAGAGCTATTGAAGTAAGTATAAAACCGATTGTAGTGTTAATATGAAGTTTAATGTTAACCTTTAATTTCTAAGAAGATATTACATTCATTCATAAATAATTCACTATTAGAATCATTTAAATACTCTGAACTCAAACTTGCATACAAAGATGAAAGTGACACGGATTGTAATTGGCAAAACAGCTACGTAATTTTCCATTCTCCTACAAATGTTTTCCCGACGATCACGTTATATAAGATAAGCATTTATAGAAAATATATTCTCTCTACAGTAGCCTTGAATAAGGAAGAGATCATACCACATGCACATCCTTAATGTTTTAAGTTGAGTTTACTCATCAAACTAGTTCAAGAGTCATTTTTTGCAATTTGGGGGCGGGGACCTCTTATTCTTTTAAAAATATTAAGATGAAATTGAGCTTAACATTTATTTGCATTGTTTCCTCCTAACAGGAAGGTCCCATTGACAATATAGTAAGTACATCCTCAGTTGTAGTGTTAATTTACAGTTTAATACCAATATCAAGTGATTAGAAGATATTCTATCATTAATGTCAACGGTAATGTTCACTACATTTTGCTCATATGGGAGTATTGTCACTATTGTATTAAATATAAAGGTGAGTTCTGGGCATCTGATTGCATTGTGAAAGAAAAGGTGTGGAATGGATCAGAAAAAGTTGATCATGTAGCATGTAAGTATTGGTGTGTACTGCGATGTTCTGGAGTCATCAAAATCATAATAAATTTGTCCCAGTCTTGGTAAAGTACCAAGCACTGTACACAGAAAGATGTATATGGGACTACACAAATGGTGTCGGGGCTACGAACCTTGATTTCCTAATCTTTCTATGCTCATTACTCAGCCAGTATAAATTGTCTACCAAAATTGTTTGGCAAATAAAATTTATTTGTAATCTTGAAGATTCAGTGTAAATTTCGTCTGATTATGTGAGAATTCATTTTCTTTTCTTTTTTAAACCAGAACTCACCTTTATCTTTAATGATAAAGTTGAGTTCTGGGCATGCGATTTCATTGTGAAAGAAACGGTGTGGAATTGATCAGAAAAGGTTGATCATCTAGCATTTAAGTATTGGTGTGTATTGCAAGGTTCTGGAATCATCAAAATGATAAGAAATTTGGCCCAGTCTTGGTAAAGTTACAAGCACTGAACATATTTATATGTATATTGGACTACACGAACATGTGGCATAAAAATCCGTCCCGATTTTTATGATGTTACATGCCATATTTAGAATATTAAGGCATTTGAAGAACCATGCATTTCAGGGAACATTGTTACCTGATGTTCTTTCACACTTGCATAATAACAATGTTAACGCTCACAAATTATTGTTCACCTCTTCCCAGAACTCAACCTTCTCTTGAATGCTTTTATTAGACTCGGGCAAACGAACTCCACGGGGTGTGTAAATAAAAATAAATCACATCCCCTTTAAACACAACTCTTTGGCGGTCATATGGCCAACAACAAAAAATACATAAATTATTTATTTCTAGATTGTATTTTTGTATTTACTGGGAGCATGAATGTTTTATCAACTTAGAAATGAGGATAAATAATTTGGATACGAAAAAAAATCGAAGGGGATTGGTGAATAAGCTCTACCAAAGTTTTCAGCTCAAAGTTCACGTTTAATGAAGATAAACATTTATCATAAATATATACCTCTAACAGTTTCATCAAGAGGCTCTTGAAGTAAGTATGTAATCTGGTATAATGTTAATATAAAGTTTAATACCAATTTTACATTTATAAGAAGATATTATATTATGTACATTAAAAGTAATCTTGTATAATCATTTAAATACTCTTACCTCAAACTTGCATACAAAGATGAAAATGACAAACTGTTCCATTCCCCCCAACAAATGTTTTCCAAATGACCATGTTTTATTTATTTATTTATTTATTTATTTATTTCGGTTTAAAAAGACATATAAATAATATACATGATTCAAAGGTCCAAGGACCAAAACTGCTCATGTTTACAAATTATACAATACGGTTATAAATACAGTAAATATACAATAATGAGCCAAACGAAAGGTATGACAAGTACAATACTGAACTAAAGGTATGACATAAATAATACAATTCCATCAATACATGTTACATGTATTATGTATGTTACATACAGATTGACATTAATGTGACATATTTTCTCTCTACAGGAGTGAGAGATTATATAATATTTACATGTTTTATGTGTTAAGTTCAGTTTATTCATCATACAAGTTTAGGAATCATTTTAGGAATTGTTTTAAATAGATTGTTTAGAATAATTAACCTAAGAACTGATAAGAAATTAACATAAATTAAAAAATATTTTCTCTCTGTAGGATAAATGATTTCTTCGCAGAGCCATTTTGAATATGTACTAAGTAAAATTGTGAATAAAAGTTTTCCAGTCTAACAGATTGTTATGTGGAATGACCTCTGTATAATCTTTCATTTATTGTGGTTAGATTAATCAGTAGGCCTATTTTATAACGTATAAGGGTTCAGTAGCACATCTAAATCTAATAGAGATGTTATTAATTTATAATCAATAATTTTCATTGATAACGAATTCCCCTCATAAAGTGTAGTCACTTTAACATATGCATTACTACGATGATAAATATGTGTTGATTGTTTTTTTCTTGTTACTATATTATAAAGGTACCAAGTATAAATTGATTATAATGTGTTATGCTCTACATAATTAAATTCAAACATTGAAGACACGATGAACTTTTCGATCTTTCTAAAGTGGTTAAAAAAAAGGGATAATGATACGTTTAGACCGTGGTAACTATGTTACTTAAATAAAATAGAACTATTAAGATACAATGAAATGATCTTCAATTCCAGGTCCGAGCTTAACATTTCAAATATTAGGTAAAAGGTTAATTCCAGGGGGCTCCGATCTCGCCGAAGGTGGCAAGTACCAGGTGTATCCTTTACAAGTGACTTCCGATCCAAATTAGCTTTGACCTTTAACTTGAATAATTATGAAGATGGAAATTATAAGGATGGGAATTGGCGAATAAGCTACAAACTATTCTGATCACTAAGAAACGTTTACCAAATACCATGTTATATTAACGATATTAAACGATTAACATTAATCTATCAATATATTTTCTCTGCAATACGGATAGGATTATTGATATGCATATACGTCATGTTTTACGTTCAGTTTATTCATCAAACAAGTTCAAAAGTCATAATTGCAATTCTTGTCAACTCTAATTCTCTTTAAGATGTTATGATAAATTAAGATTTATTCAAATTATGTACCCATAACAGGCTGAGCCAAAAGTATTTTCAGTAAGTATATATTTCTTTGTATCGTTAAAATAAATTTAATATCAACTTTAGATTGATCAGAAGAAATTCTTTTAAGTACAATGTTGCCCATAAAGTTGGAACATTGTGGGGGTTTTAGCCTGTCATTGAGAATTTGTAATGACATCAGGGTTTATTCTTGATAGATAAAATATATACTTTCTCACAGGTTTATTGATTAATCTCTATGCGTTTGCATTGAGAAATACAGATCTTAACGGACATCAACTTTATCTATTGAGCATAACTAATATTGTCACAATTACGTCATCATGTTCATGAAAAGACGTACAACAAAAAATCCAACTTCATGGGCAACCGTTCAGTATAGTTTCTATACAGTGTGTACGATTCATGTCAATTTGTGATGCAAAAGTATAAATGAAAATTGAAAATTGAAACTTCATCGGTTTTCAATTATCATAACGCAATCGCAAGACCACTTTTGTTAAGAAAATGATCCATTAATCCAGTCGTTCTTCTATTAAGTTCTGCACGTAATGACATTTGTTGACACGTAATCAAAAGATATGTTCCGTCGATATAATTCTTTCACTCATATCAATAGTTATGTTCACTACATTTTTCTTATAGGAGAATCATGCCACTATTGTATTAACAATTTTATTAGACTTAGGTAAACGAACTCTGGTGGTCATATGGCTACATTTATCTGAATAAACATTCATCATTCATTGTCTAGACTGTATTACTGGAAGCATGAATGTTTTATCAACTTAAAATTGAGGGTAAATAATTTGGATACGAAAATAAATCAGATGGGAATTGGCCAACAAGCTGGACAAACTTTTTAGTTAACAAGAACGTCCAGGTTTAATTAGCATTAACATTAATCTAAATTATGTACTTGTAACAGCAACTTCAAGGACTTCTTGAAGTAAGTATATAATGTTAATATGAAGTTTAATATCAACTTTAAATTAATTAGTAGATATTCTATTAAGCTCATATATAGTACACTATTAGAATCATTTTAAAAATCTGACCTCAGAATTGCATACAAAGGTGAAAATGACAGGGATTGTGATTGGTGAATCAGCTACAGACTTTCCATTCACCAACAAATGTTTTCCCAAAGACCATGTTATATAGAGCACCACAATAATGTAAAACATTTTCTCTGTACAAGGGGAGAGATTATATCACATTTACATGTTCTATGTTTTAAGTTCAGTTTTTAATCAGACAAGTTTAGAAGTAATTTTAGGGGAATATTTCGTCACTTATTATTCTTTTTTGGATATTAAGATTAATTGAAACTTAATTAATATATACAAAAAAATTATATAGTCTGAAATTATTCCTTCGCAGAGCCCTTTTAAATATAAACTTAGTGTAAATATAAATCTTTCAAGTTTAACAGATTGCTACGTGGTATGGACTCTGTACAATGTTTACATTATTTTGGTTTTATCAATCAATAGGCCAATTCTAGAAGGGTTCAGTAGCACATTTGAATTCAAAAGAAATAACTTTAACAAATGCTCATTGATCACTAAGTATAGTCACTTTAACATATGTATTACTACAATGATGAATTTGTGTTGTTGAGTATTCTTGTCATTACATTATAAAAGTACCAGGTGTAAGTTTATTCGTATATGTTGTAATTTATAGAATTGAATTCAAACACTGAAGACACGATGAAAGAATTGATCATTGGCGATTTGCGAATTAGCTACAAAGTTTTCAAATCACTCACAAATATATATCCAATACCATGTTATATAAAGAATAACACTAATCTTAAATAATTTCTTTCTACAATAGTCAGGGGATTATGTGACTTGCACATGCCTCATGTTTTAAGTTGAGTTTATTTATCAAAGAAGTTCAGGTGTCATTTTTGAATTTGTCGTCACCTTTAATTTTGTAAGACATTAAGATTAAGATATACATTGTTATTAATCATTTATTTTTAACAGGCCGTTGCCACTGGCGATGCAGTAAGTACATACTCAGTTGTATTGTTAATATGAAGTTTACTACCAATATCAATCGATAAGAAGAAATCCTATCATGAAGAATGTTGCCCGCGAAGATGTAACATTTCTTCTTCTTCCTTTTGTAGTGCCTCTTTTCCTGAGTTGATTATGTCGTCATGGATTATTTTTGACAGATAAAATTGATATCTTCTCACAAGTTTATTGATTCATCGTAAGGACTTTTATTCTGAGCTTTACTAATTTTACAGAATGTAAACCTCATCTGTCAAGAAGACATCATATTATCACAGACAAATCATTTACAGTTTTAAAACATTTATTTCAACTTCATGGGCAACAGTCTAGTAAAGACTCTATGCCATGCATACATTAATGTAGTATTTATATCAATAAATAACGCCTTACATAACATATTGGCACTGTAACAGGTCGTTGTTGATGATGCTGATTGTGTTGAGGTGAGTATTGTGGTTCTTATATTTTTAAGGTACCAAGATTTAGTTGATTATAATATTTGTATTTGTTTTATTTATTTATTTCGGTTTTATTTCAACAGAGTAGCCCCATCAGAAGTTAAAATAGTAAGATTAAACGAGAACTTACCGTTTGAAGTTTGATCTTTATTTCATGAAAAATTTAGGAGGAAGTTATTACATGAGATCCCGCTCGCGCATGCGCAGTCAATATTCAAAGCTACAAATGTGGCTACTCTCAGTAGTAAAGAACAGAGAACTTACACTTAAGTTTGAAGTTTGGGCGGGTGAGGAGGGCATGTAATAACTTCCTCCTAAATATTCATGAAATAAAGATCAAACTTAAAACGGTAAGTTCTCGTTTAATCTTACTATTTTATGTCATATTTCTCCGTCGTAATTAAATGAGATTTTGAAGCATAGTAGCCACATTTGGAACAACCAACATGTACGGAAAAGTGAACACTTATAATGCAGATTGAATTACTGCTTCTAACCAATGACTTTTCACATACAAAACGTCCATATATATAAGACGTCATAATGTTGCCAAAGACATTGTTCGTTTCTGTATCTAGTTTATTCTAGCCATCTGGTTTCTTAATCCCAGTTCTATAATTTAGACAGCTGGGGGGTGTTTCACAAAGATTATAAGTCGAACTTAACTCTAAGTTGGACTTAACAAGTATGGAAAGCCATAAGCATCTTTGAAAATATTTTGTAAAAGTAATTTTAAAAGGCATAAAATGTTGATTCAAATCTTTCATATTTTCTATTATCAAGGAGATTTCATGTTCTTGATGTGGAATTTAGTAAAAGTCTAAAGTACTTGATTTTTTGCTTTTGAATATATCTTATTTTAAGGCTTCAAATGGCTCTCCATAATATTTAATTCCAACTTAGAGTTAAGTTCAACTTAGTATCTTAGTGAAACACCTCCCAGGTCTCTTAATGCCAGTTCTATTGAAATGCCTTCTGATGCAGTTCTTAATGCAGTGTGCTATCTTGTAAGACTGCGTAGGTAAGGTTTCTCTTGTTTTCAAAAGGTTTCCTGTAGAACTTCCTGAACGTTTTCTCTGAAGACCATCCTGCTCGGGCTAGGATCTGGTCCACTGGAAGCTCTGCTTTGGCAGCTGCTGAAGTTGATATTTCCCGCGTAGAATGAGCCTTATAAACGTTTGTATACACACCTGCTCTTTGCAAGCAGGTCTTGATCCAGCGAGATAAGGTTTGAATTGTTACTCTATTATGAGGTCTGGTGTAACTTACAAAGAACGAGTTCTCATTCCCACGAAGTGGTCCTGTGCGCTGGACATAATGTTTCACATATCTTACAATACATGATCTTCTATCAGGTGGATATGCTTCCAGTTTAAACTAAGAATAGGTATTCCCTGGTTTGCTTTGCTTCAAGGGTTCATCCGATTGAAGAAAAAAAGCCCCCTATCAGGGTCATCTTGTTAGTCTTCAATATATGCAAGGTTTGCACTCTCTGTGCCGATACAAGAGCCATTAGAATACATACTTTGAGTGTTAAATCTCTGAGGTTTAAGGAGTTTACTGGAGACAATTTACTTAGAAAATCGAGGACTGGACTAATATTACACATTTCTGTATATCTAGGTAAGACAGGTCTGAGTTGAAAAACACCTCTCATCAGTCTGTTTATAAGTGGATGAGTTCTTACTGCCTGATTGCTGTCAACGAGAATCAGAAAAGTGGATAAAGCGCTACGAGCTGTATTGATCGCACTGTAGCTAAGGTTCCTGTCATGGAATTAACTACTAAGGAATTCTAGTACCGTTTCCACCTTGGCTTGGAGTTAACTCATATTCCTGCTCTGGCAAAATCTTCGCCACTGTGTGATGTAAACTTGGTACTGCTTGCAGGCTGATGCTCTCCATGAAGCTGTAATTACATCCACTGTTCGTCTGCTTAGTCCCCGATTCTCGAAGTGTTGCCGCATAACCTGCAACATAAGAGGTCAATATAAGCATTAAGAGGGTGGGTAGTGTTTAACACAGGAAGGAGTAGCAAATCTTCTTGCCTCTGGATAAACAATGGCTCTCCTTCCATCATGCTAACCAACTGTGAGAACCACGCCTGAGTGGGCCAATTAGGGACCAGAAGTAGCCCTCTAGCTTTATCCTCTCTGATTTTTTGCAAGCATTTGGGGATCATACAGAACGGTGGGAATGCATAAAATGCAAAAGGTTTCCAATCTAGCGTAAATGCGTCAACTGCAAAAGCCCCAGGGTCTGGGTGCCAAGTGACATATTTCTCTACTTGGGCATTTGGTCTTGAGGCGAACAGGTCTATTTCTGGTACACCAAAGTGGGAAACTATTCTCTCGAACACTTGTCTGTTTAGTTTCCATTCTGTTAGATCATTACATTTCCTGATCTTTCATCTGCTATGGTATTGAGGCGACCAGGTACATGGGCTGCTGTGACCCAAATATTTCGAGAAATGAACCACTGCCAAATTTCTCTTGTCATCTTGTCACACATTGCCGTCTCGCAACCTCCCATGTGATTTAAATAAGCCACTGCAGTGGTATTATCTATTCTTACCATCACATGAACGTTACGCTTATTCATGCAAAAGGATTTTATCCCCAACCCAGCGGCTAGGGTTTCTTGGAAATTAATTCATTGTTTCTTGCCCTTTCTGCCTCAAATTCATTTCAACGACCCCATGTTTGTTTCTGCGGGTCAGTAGCTTCCCATCCAAGGCCACTGGCATCTGTGTGCAATTCTAAGTCAGGTTTTTTCCTAACAATTGGGGAGGAGGCCATAGAAACATTGTTCATCCACCACTTTAACTCCTCTTTTGCCTCAAGGGACAACTTCATCCTTTTGTCAAAATGACCCCTGTTTTGTTTGAGGGCTGCAATTTTGTCCCTTTCCATAGATCTAGTATAAGGGGCCATACTCAACCGCCGGGAAAGTTGCTATGACCTTCCCAATCACTCGTGCTACCATTCGTATTGATGGGAGGAACGTGCCCATTAATTCACGGCATATATCTTTCACTTTTTGTGCCTTTGTTTGAGGCAATTTAACAGTCACACTCTCAGTGTTAAGAATGAAGCCAAGAAAGGCTAGTTCACGTGTTGGGATGAGCACTGGTTTTTTAGTGTTAATGATGAATCATAATTCTGAGAGAATCTTGGTTGTTGCACTCACACTCTCTTTAAGCTTTTCTTTTGTCTTACCAATAATGATGGTGTCGTCAAAATATCCTATGGCTGTATGGCCTGCTTGTCGTAGTTCTGCAAACACTGGCTTCAGCAATTTTGTGAACAGTCTGGGGGCTGTGCTGAGCCCATTAGGTAAGGCTGCAAATTGCCACCGCTCAAACTGCCACGTGAACCTCAAGTATTTTCTACTACTTGGGTCTACTGGAATGGAGTAATAAGCATCTTGGAGGTCAATTGGTGCAAGATAACAGTGCGGAGAAATCAAGTGCTTGGCGCTGTGGATGTTATCCATCTTAAAGTGTTGTACGTTCAGACTTTGATAAGCTCTAATAAGTCTAAGATCATACGAGTACCCCCCCCCCCCCCCCCTCTTTCTTGGGTCTCGTGAAGATGTTTGAGAGGAATTCTCCCTCTTGAAATGAGCAAGGTTCTATTACGTTTTTTGCTTGCAGAGCCAAGATTTCTTTAGTAATCTGATTTATTTCTAAAGGGCTATTTTTGTAACCATAGAGAGGCTAATTTATTGAGGGAACCCCTTTCGAATAATGAAATTCGATCACATAGCCTCGCACTGCTGATAGCAGAAAAAGATCTGAGGTTAATTCACGCCATCTACGATAGAAATATATCAATCGACCCCTAACAGGCACATTTGAGATGCATTCTTGTTGAAATGTACATGAAGTAGAAGGAGCATTAATCTTAACATTCTCAAAACATTCATATGTGCTACTTACCTCTTTGGATAATTGTGTAGCTGTTTCCTCCTTGCTGCCTGTGGCCGCTGGGAGGATTGGGTCTGTTTCAGCATGCCCATCGTCTGGGTGTGAGGCGGAGCTCTGTATGGTCTGCCCCGTTGTGTTCACTGGCCTAACAAAAAGGCCTGTTGTAGTTCCCACTTGCGGGCCTGCTACTTGGAAATGTTTCTGATGTGCCGGTGGCACTGTTCCATCCTTGTCTTCGGTATTGAAAAGTGCTGGACGCTTGCGTCCTGTACGGATGGTACTGGGGGCGGGGTTTACGTTGTCCACGCACAACGCCAGATGCAGCTTTTTGTTGTTCTGTAAGATCTTTGACTCTCTTTGTTAAGTCATCGCCAAATAAGTACTGACTCACTGGTGTGGCAGGTTTGCAAAGATGTGAGTGCTTGGCATTTAAGTCTGGCTTAATCTATTCTTTGCGTAAGCAGTTGACTTCAAAGGTTGTGTTACACAGCAATGCCAATGCATCCTGTTGTGTCTTTGATGGGCTATCGGGGACAGATTTTTTGCAGTTCCAAATCACGGCTTCTTGTGTGCGAGTCTTCCCATATTGCTGCATTCACTTTGGGGCAACACGTGGGGAGTAAAATTGCTTGGAGGAGTGTATTTCCCTCCAGCTTCCTCCAACACATTTTCCTCTGGCTGGTGGGACATGAGGTACATGACAGACTTTGCTAAATCATCGTGGATCGCGCCACCTACCCCAGTGGGGATAGCAAATTTCTGAGCCAGGGCAGGAACTTTGTCCTCATTCTCCTGCTCTAGACCTGGTGTAACAGTTTCGTTGACATCACCCTCATCCATGCTGCCAATGTCATATGACGCAGGGCATTGGCCCATGTTTCCAGTGTCAATATGCTCAAAATCATCATCATGTTGTTCAACTTCAAGAAGGTTCACAAGGCAAAAATTCAACCATTCTCTCCATTAAGGATTCCAATTTGTCGTATCTTCCTCGTAAATCCGTGACGTCCTCCTTTTCTTCATGCTTTTTGCCTCTCTTTTTAGGCCCAGAGTTCTTAGACTCATTCGGGACAGGCTTTCCCAAGACACTTTTGCGTTTCGTATGGGAGGATTTTACTGCCGATGAGCGCTTTGGCTCAGGCTTCGTAGAGGGGCCCGCGACGGTTTCGCCCGGGGAAGTTCCGGTATCCCCGGTGGGGCGAGTTGCAGGTTCACAAGGCAAACATTCCACCATTCTCTCCATTAAGGATTCCAATTTGTCATATCTTCCTCGTAAATCCGTGACGTCCTCCTTTTCTTCATGCTTTTTGCCCTTCTTTTTAGGCCCCGAGTTCTTAGACTCATTCGGGACAGGCTTTCCCAAGACACTTTTGCGTTTCGTATGGGATGATTTTACTGCCGATGAGCGCTTTGGCTCAGGCTTCGTAGAGGGGCCCGCGACGGTTTCGCCCGGGGAAGTTCCGACTTTAGCCATGCTCAGCGATCCTCTGGTTTTCTGCAGCTTGGTGCTGCCGTTGCTGCTTGACCGTGACGGAGACCCCATCGTGTACGTGGATTTCGGAGCAAAACTTCGATTGTTGATATCAAAACAGCACAGTTTCTCAAAAGTCTTCCAATAACATAAAAAAGGAGAGTTTCTCTCCCTATTGAAATAATTTTTCGTGACCTTTGGTCCGAAAAAAAACGCCAAAAATTAGATATTTTGACTGCTGAGGGAAAGTTGCTTTCCCAGTCAAATCAATTGCGCGGCGAATTGACTGCGCATGCGCGAGCGGGATCTCATGTAATTACGACGGAGAAATATGAAATAAAACACTGTTATACTTGGGGGCCCTGCATAACGTAAAAATACATATACACGCAAACATCATGACATGGTGAATAGTAAACATGATATACCCGAAATAATACAGATAAAATTTAAAATGTAAACTCAGCAAGTAAAAAAAAAATCTTTAAAAAATTAAGTCATAAAGGAAATCATACATACACAATTTTGAAAACAAATCGTTATATCGTAGTAACAGTGTGTCTAAACATAAGTATATATAATTTGTAGTTTGTAGGATAATTGGTAAGTACTATACATTCAAGTTTGTGACAGATGCCCCCTATTTGCGTGCATTATGTTTTGGGTTTTATTTACATTTTTCTCGATTACCTTGTGCAAAAGGACTGCTTGGTTTGGGCATGTCGTACTTCACTTGGGAAGTTGTTTAAGACTTCCAGATTATTGCACCTTCAAGAGAAAAGGCCCTTCTACCATTTTCAGTTTTAAGTTTTGAAATGACTAATCCACGAGTATCAGCGATTCTAGTGCTATAACAATGTGGTGTTGCCGACAGAGTAAACATATCTTGAAGATATGAGGGGAATTACCATATACAATATCAAAGATAAGTTTACATTTTCGGAATTGCCAACGTTTTTCCTTGTTTATTCACTTGACTTTTGAGATATATATATACACTGTTGGTCATAAAGGTGGAATAATTATGTTTACCCCAGTTTAGGGAAGGATTTTTGAAAATGATTTATTTCTAATAGATTTAGATAATGGCATACATTCTCAGATTTTATTGAATAATAATTTGTGAGTGTTTTGCGTGACTGTTAAAGCATGTCTGTGCTACTAGGCTAATCAGCTAGGGGACCTACGTCCTTAAGTCATAATTGACAGTAATGAGGATTAATGCCTCACAAAAGGGCACTAATATAGCTGATCGACACGATTTTGATCCTGGGGCCTCACAGTAACGAGGCCATTGCTTAGCCACTGAATCATGACTGTACGCAGCGGGTACTAAGGTACGCGGCCGCCCCCACAAATCCCCCAAAACGAAGAAAATGCAATAAATTATCCAAAATTCATTGCACTTTCCCCCGGTCCCCCACAGGAAAAAATTCTCTATGTGGCCATGCCTTGAACCATAATGCATGGCCCTACAGAAGATTTCTTTCCTGTGGGATGCAAATGAAAAAAAAATTCGAGGACCAAAAAAAAAAAAAATTGCTCACTACCCCCCCCCCCCCCCCCCCCCCCCAAACTGAGCGACTTTTCGGCCGGCGCGATTTTCAAATTTTCAGGAGCAAAAAAAATAAAAAAAGTTGGGCCCCCTCCCCTAAGAAATCCTGGATCCGCGCCTGAACATGTGGAAGGACATTTTGTTTCTTCCTGACGGAGATTTGTAATTCAGAATTGGTTAAATATAATTTCGACGAAAAAAAAGATTTGTTCGGACGAACGATAATTTATTCGGGTTGCTGCTTTGATTCACTGACGCTTTTATTTATTTTTTCAATATTCAAAAATATTTGTTATTTCATTCAGGTCACAAATCAAAGCAGTACAAGCCTCACCCTGAAATCTTCTCCTATTAGTAACCTGAGCACCTATTTCAAGAAGGCGCACCGAGAACAACCCGGAGTAAAAGAACTGTCTTTGATTGGCGCCTCCTTTTTCCAACAATACTACGTCTCAGCTGAAACTAAAAATAAAACACTCGAGATTCTCAAAATCAAGGCGGAAAGAGGGAGCGTACATCATGTGTTACATGCAGTTGCTCAAAACTGCCCAGCGTTGACCGAGCTAGACTTAGCTTTTGACGTAAAGAATTATCTGATTGAGACGGCACACTGGGGCTCGTCAACGTCGTCAATTTGCCACAGTCTACGCGTTCTAAAACTCGCTATGGGGCAATTCACTCCAACGGACCTTATATCTGTCATGGGTGAGGTCTCTGCCTTGTATCCAAACATCCAACATCTCACTATCAATGTGAACGATCCATACCAGTCTGATGAAACGAACACCTCCGGTAGTGTGAGCTTGCAGCTACATCACCTGGAAGATCTTAGATTTTCTAGCATGGGAATGGTTCCGAAGGCAGAAAAAGACCTAAAATTGACAGTGCATGAATTCAGCCCCCAACTGGCCCCCGCTTCGTCCAAAGATGGTGTTTACTTCTTTCGGCGGATCTACGGCGTGTCAGGTAATATATGGACCCATTATTTGACTCAGTCTTTGACGGAAATATTCTCTGATAAAGTATAGCGTTGTACATACACTGCTGTAACCTTAGGGGAGTTCACATGAATGTAAACTAGATATCTATATTTGAGTTAGATAACGTTCTCAGGTCTCAGTCCTTAACAGTTTTACATTTTGAGATATAAAAAACAACAGCAGTTTGAAAAATACATCATATACTTTGTCAATTTTGTGGGAAGAGGGACTACTTCGCATATATTATTCTTTATTAATAGGCTACTTGGATCATCTTGGTGGGGAATTATCCATCCCTGCTCATGGGGTAAAGCTTTCCATTCCTCCGGGAGCGTTGGAAAACAGAGAGAAGATCAGCATCGAGGTTTTCACGGACCTACCGAATGGCATAAATCTTCAAGACAACGAAATGGCAGCAAGCTTCGGGTTCAGATGTTTACCATCGGGATCAAGTTTCAAGAAGCCATTTACCCTATCAATGCCTCATTGTGCGGTTCTGGACGATACTGAAGTGGTGGGAATGGTTCTACACTTTGGAAGCAATGGTGAAGGTACAATATCTTGTATCTATTTTTAATAATCGAATTGAATTGACTTGAATTTGAATGCATTATTACAACAACACATCACAATAATAACAGTACATATGAACAATCATAAAATGCAAAGAATAATACTGATACATGTATACATAACATAAAAATAATGTTGATTGAACAGTAATGGTTTTAAAACGATATTTAGACATAGCTCTGCATACTATTAAATGTACGAAAGATATATACGTAAATATGTGTATTACTATATTTAGGTGAAATTGTTGATGGGAACTAGAAATTAGCACAAGTGCTAGTCGAGCCTAGCTCCATTCTTTAGCAAGATTGTTTTAATATTTTTGTATACATATGAATGTTAAACTTGTTTGTTTTGTATTTACATATATACAACCAAATTATACAGTATCATGTAACTGTTTTACATTTCTAAAATGAAAAAAGAAAAGTTTAAGTGTTAAAGCATAATAATGAAGAAAACAAATCTAATCATCAATGTATTCATAAAAATGAAAAGATTTTTTTTTCAAATATCATACAGATGTTCGTACATGCACAAATCCTGTCAAAGTTTAAGGCAGCTATAATCGTTAACAAGCAAGTTTATACATATATAAAAGGAAGACAAAAAAACATAAAAGGAAAAATGAAGGGGGTGGGATTGAGCCCACGTCATTTACATCGAAGGTAGGTGGAAAGATGTCTCCGAAAAGATAACCTCGATGTTTTTAATCTAATTTCATCTGGGAGATCATTCCACAGCTTTGTTCCTACAAACGAAATACGAAATTGCCCTTGCTTTGTCTTACATTTTGGTTGATAGAGTAAACCACTTTCTTTTCTCCTGGTTGCATATCTGTGCTGTATCATCTGACAATAATCGACTAAAGAGTGTAGTAAACACCTTTTACCAAATCATACATAAATTTCGATACAAGAAGTTCATGAAGTTGAAAAATATTCAATATTTCTAGACTTTGAAAAAGAGGTTCGGAGTCTGTTTTAAATGGACTGAATGTAATTGCTCTCATTGGTAATTGGTGGTTGTTGTTTTTTCGGCTTCTACTTTTATTTTGTTTAAATAATATCGATTTCACTTAGAACACTAGGTACATGTATTCTTTCTCTTTAAAACAATAGACTGATGGGGCGCAGCAACACTTCATATTGAAAAAGAATAAAATAAAAGCAAGCTTTTTAAGAGAGAAGAAAGGCCAGTATTCCCACTTCATCCTTACAATCATGGTTGTGATTTTTTCAAGAGTTTAAGTGTTCTTAACAATGTATGCTTTGATGTTTGTCACACTACAGGAGATATCAGGCGTATTCCTTTGGAAATCAATAGATATGTGATACATGCTGACAGATTCGAGTTCCAACTTGATCATTTTTCCTGGGGAATACTAACAATGATCTATAACTGGCTGTTCCCTGGTGGAAACCCTGAGAGTCAAGCCACTAAGCGAATGCTTTGCACACCTTTCATACCTAAGACACTTTCGGAGAATCGGGACCTTCCAATTCTGCATGTGCGCTTCTACAATAAGCTTCCTGGTCTTTCTGAGGTAAACTGTCATTTATGTTCCTCGTTACATTACCGAGGGGTGTAAACAAAATTCTTAGCTCTTTGGAATTTTCTGTGTGTTTTTGTGCTGTGGAAGAAACGAATCATGTTCATAATACTCATTCTCTTGACCAGTTTAAGTCCTTGCTGAAAACGCACCTTTTTAATTCATGAATGATATTCTGCAGTTGTGAGTCGGTCAAAGGAGGTGCACAACATCTTATTCCTTGTTTGTTTGATTTTATGTTTGACCTTATGTTTGATTTCATATTTTATTTTTATTCTTATATATGCATGGTTTATTGAATAAAGAACGAATTTATAATTTGTGTGTTTATTATAAGTTTTGGTTGGTAATTTTAGGCAGACAATGGTGCGCTTAGAAACACCCGTATTAAACCCCTAATAATGTTGTGTTTTATTATTATTATCATTATCAACAGTGTGATCATATTCATGATTATTATCATTGTCGTTGTTTATTATTGTTATTATTTTAGTAAACTTTGCTAATCGTTGCCATTTTATTATGGGTGTGTGAAGGGAGGGCTTCAAAATACAAAGAACGTCAGCTGTCATGTCTTAACATTTCAAGTATTAAGTGCAACTCATGATGTTCATCACTAAATTTAGTATTTTATAAGCCAAACTCCCACTGGATTGTCCTGGAAACGCATCATAATTGGTACTGAGAAAACCAAGTATCGATGATCTCTCATCATGATAAATATCGCCAAGTGCGACACATGTATTTCAAGCTTACATGTTTAGGTCAGAGTTAGATTATTAAAAGAAATTCCTGATAACTGATCAAATCAAAACATTCCTGGGAATAGCAAAATGTATCCTTATCTGAAATTTATTTCACTGCCGAAAGAAAATCCTTGCAGAAGAAGAATCGATTCAGTACAAGAAGATTTATCCGGAACAAGAGTTGATCGTGAAGGAGCATTCTATTGACATGTCTATTAGCTGCCAGTCAGAAAAAGTACCAATAACACAAACCAAGGTAAGCTAAACCGCGATAAGGTAGAATTTTACATTTACCTATGTTTTACATTATTTTATATTTAAATATTTTTAGTTTGGATATATTAACTGGCTCTACAAATAATTTGATTATTACAAGCTTGAAGTGAAGAGTTCAAATCTGTCGAATGAAATACACTTACAAGATTTAAATCCATTAGATATCAATATCACATTAAAATCTATGCTTTTGAGTAGCACCAAGGTATGATTAAGTTAACGTGTTTCCCTAAGGACTATACCAATCTATAAATTTATTGCCAGTACTACGATACATGAATATATGTGTCAAGTAGTTTGAGGGGCTTTCATTAGAAACAAATCTCTCCTCAATGGTACAAATTAATCTCTACAAAACAATGATAAAAGTAATAAAGACTCGAAACTATTGGCATTTATGCGTGACTACCTCAACTTCATTAAAAACACAAGCCATTCCCATTTCACTTTTTAAAAGGCCATTTAGGTTTATTGCACATTCCTATTGTATTTATTAAACTTCATTGATGTACATCAATATTCTGTTTATAAACATATAATCACTTTACAATGTAATTTCACAAATCAATATTCTGTTTGGAAACAAATATGTCATATAAGTCAATTTACAATGTAATGTAACATATCAATATTCTGTAAACATATATACCGTCTAAATCAATTTACAATGCAGTGTTTAGCATTAGAAATCAGTGAGGCATCACTGTTAAGGGGGGAGGCTGTTCTTCAATACCAACGGCAAGCACGGTAATAAAGTACCAGAAATCAACTCTCACACTTTAACTGCAGACCTCTTTTAAAGGTAAAGACCAGTTTTGGAAACGCCTCCATTTCAAAAAAGGAAATGGAAGCTCTTATTACTAATGTGAAATAATATGTTTTGACTAATACGTGATGATACAAATGTTGCCGGGAAACCGCCTACTAATTGATATATTTGGTAAATTATTATATCTATCTGGACTGGATAGATATAGGGTAGTCCCATATGCATCTTTCTGTGAACAGTGCTTATAGCTTTACCAAGACTGGGCCAAATTTCTTATCATTTTGATGATTCCATAACCACCAATACTTATATGCTAGATGATAAACCTTTTCTGATCGATTCTACAACGTTTCTTCCACAATGCAATCGCATGACCAGAACTGGTCTATACCTTTAAGGAGCATTTATATATATATACACATATACGTATATATATATATATATATATATATATATATGTGTGTGTGTGCGTGTGTGTGCGTGTGTGTGTGTGCGAGCGTGTGTGTGTGTGTGTGTGCTCTCACCTCAGCATTCTTGTGGGGTTTTATGTGCGCTTCACATACCCCTTGTGAGGCATTTTTACTTTGTGGGGTATTTTTTCAGGACCCCACAGAGTAAAGTCTTTCAAATGACTGTATATTCGGTGTCCTATGCCCTGCGGGGCATTAGAAGTGGTACCCCATAAATGACTCTTTGTGAGCGTGTGCTAAAACTTGCACACTTTTTTTATGGTAACATCGTAAGCACACCGCCGGGTTGTTATCGCCGGGTTGTACATACCCCACTAGTAGGGGACCACAAGGTATATCTGGAACGCACAGAAATACCCCACAACCAGGTGCCCCACAAAGGCCCTGATGTGAGAATGTGTGGGTGTGTGTGTGTGTGAAAATAAAAATATATTTATATCATCCGGGTCGTGTAAACGTGATAGATCTGTGGTATAATCGACATTGCTGTTATAACGCATTTCATCTCTATATACAATGACAGGTTATGACCAAAGACTTGATGCAACATCCGAACATAACAGAGTGTATGAAGCTTCTCCAGCAAAGATCATTGGTTACTTTGATCATCACACAGGAACGCAAAATAACAATGAAATTTTTGACGGACATCGAAGGTGATTCAAAGATGATACTCATATGAGTTATTCATCAGGGTTTATTCATTTAGAATTTTTCATTTCCAAATTTAGACGGGGTCACCCCAGTAGAAAGACAGCCAAATGGACCAAAAACTAATTAGACAGGGAAAAACCAATACGACAATAATAATCGAACCATTATGCCCGCGTCACACTGTCCCGAAGTTGACTTAAGATGGACACACGATGAAGGAAATTTGAACGAGCACTTACTGGAAAAAAGGGCGCCTACAAAGGGAATTCTCAAATCGAAAATAAATTGTTAGACAGTGGTATGGACCCATATACATTGTGGTTACATTAACAGGGATGCTCTCAATATTTATTTCTCTTTGTACATCATACAAGATATTGTTTAAGCATCATACTTTGCAGTTGGGTATGATGGTCTGAATATTCATATGCGAGCGAGGAAAAATGTTAAGATTTGTGAGGTCACAGTGCAAAAAATTACATCTTATAAAGAGAATTAAATCCAATACTGATGGGGTTATACTCACATTCTCATAACGGAAGACTGAAAAGACCTTTGATAAGTAACATAATTATATCATCTATGAAATCAATGCGAGTGAGTGTAGCGAGCGAGCTTTGGGAGAAATCGCCCTAATATTCACTTTAAATTAGGGGCACGTTTAAAAAGAGAAGAAAAGGGGACACTTATAGGATAAGACACTTATTAAAAAGGCACCTGTGAGAATGGTAAATGGGAATTTGTCGACGGAATTGGGACATCCATCAGATTTTGATAGAGGCATTCATAAGATTTGAAATGGGAATTAATGAAAAGGGGATAGGTCCCTCATTAGAAAGGAAAAGGGGAACGTATCGTTGTTAAGAAGGAAATTGTCAGAGGTGTAAAGGGGCATTTATCGCCCGTGAAAAAAGGCACTGACTAAATATGAAAAGGGATACTTATGAAAATGAAAAGGGACACTTTTAATAGATGAAAAGGGGGCATTTATGAAAAGGGAAAGGAGCTCTTTTGTTCTAATGGGAAAACTTATCATACGGAAAAGGGGGCACTTATTAGATGGGCACACGTGGAAATAAAAGGTGTGCTTATGGGAGTTAAAGTGGGTAGTTATTAAAAGGGGAAGAGGCTCTTCCTACAAAGGAAAAGAGGCACTGGTCAAAGTAAAAGAGGCACCCTCTCAAATATTATCAGAGGTGAAGGGAGCACTTGTCAAAAGTGAAAAGGGCCCTTTTTAAGGTAAAATGGGCCCTTTTGCTCTGTAAAAATGGCACTCCTTACGAAGTTATAGGGGTACTTTTCTTACGTAAGAAAGGGAACTTTTGAGGTACTTGAAAAAACCTCTGGCTATGAGGCTGGCTTTTTATATTCATTAATTCATTCATTAAAAATGGTGTATTCAAATAAAACTTTCATCGCGGCGTTTAGCCGAATTACAAAAGTTTACAACCAAAATTAAAAATACATAATGTAATATAAAACATTGCATAACATGATATATTAAATCTCAAGAACAAATCAG
This sequence comes from Strongylocentrotus droebachiensis, assembly GCA_035222895.1. NCBI lineage: Eukaryota > Metazoa > Echinodermata > Echinoidea > Camarodonta > Strongylocentrotidae > Strongylocentrotus > Strongylocentrotus droebachiensis. The sequence continues at coordinate 20,758 of JAVYIG010012297.1, read as the reverse complement.
TATAGATGCGAGAAATATAGCTTATTGCATCATATGTCCACGTTACCATGACACATGGCAAACGCTTGAGCTACTTAAATTCTTCACTGACGACGTGGTCCCATCTGAATGTCATCGTACTTTAATACGATGGCTACACGATGGCATTGCAAGGGTTTCACGTAGTCGTGTTGCCTTCCGAAGACATTCGGGCAGCTTCTTGTTTCCTTCGTATTGTCGTCGTGAGGTGATAAATGCCCGATGGCACCGATGATCACACGAAGTAATTACGAATATGACACGATTTGGCAAGATGCCCTCACGATGGCCTTACGAAGGGCAAAATGGACACACGAATACAACACGAAAATGAACCATCGCAAGGTCTTCGGGCAATTTTTTGGCACGCCAAAGATTTTGCCACCGCTCACGAAGTTGCTGCCGGAGCCTGAAAAATCAACCGGCGGCCACACGATTGCTTCAGATGCACTCACGAATGGCCCGATATGGCCCGATGTGTTTACGATCAGAGCCGAATTTGGAATTTCCCTCCATCGTGTGTCCATCCTATGTCATCTTCGGGACAGTGTGACGCGGGCATAACGGATAATGATAAATACATGATAAGAAAAATAGAGGTTGAATGCGTCACGGAGACGAAACAGGTGATCCACCGCTTTGATCGAGACATAACACATGTTGAAACTTAATGGGTGATTCGGTCTTTTAGAAAAAAATTCTTGCCCTCTACTGATTTAACACGCATTTGAAAAAGCTCAATAGGATATTTGAAATCTTCACCTGACACATCGGGTTGTAGGCCTACTTTCTAGACGAGGATATCAAACAGATTGCATAAAAGATAAGATGGAGATGGCGGGACTGGGTGTGTTTAGGTAAGTATGGAATAGAGAGGAAAAACGCCAAAAAAATCCAAAGGCATAACACATGTAGAACTCAATGGGAGATTTGGTTTTGTAAAAATAAAATCCCTTCTTCCATTTAAATCACACGCATATGAACAAATTCAGTCCCCAATGACGCGCGAACGGACATCATATGGGTATGACCAGAAGTTTACCATGACGTCAGGCTCATGCATACAAGTATCATTCATATATGAATATCCCGGACGGAAATACAACACAAACTCAACGGGAGATAGCAAGTACAAGTAGAAAGCACAGATTTTGAAGTCCTTACCTTAAATCGGAATTCTGACCATGATCCCGTCATCTGTTTGAATTCAAATTATCTTACATTTGTAGAATAAAGTCTCAGCTACAGCATTTGAAAATATGGGAGACCTCAGAGTAGGAATAGACGAAATGTGTTCAAAACAACAAGGGCAAATATAATCGAATCAAATTCAATATTTTTCCTGTAGGTGGCACTATGTCTTTATTAAATCATTCTGACATCAAACGTGATACATGAAATGGCATCCTCAATTCCTACCCTATTAGAAATGAAAGAAAAATTGGGGGTTATTAACGAATCTGAAGAGTTAACGCGGATTTAAAATAGGTACATTTAACAAATTTGGCAATTTTGGCATATGCGCGCGTACGTCAATTTTGATGTTTAACGAACGTCTATGAGCTAAATTTAGTTCAACCATTGGTAAAAGTGACTTCAAATTGCCAAAAATATTATCAGCGACATAATACAAGTAAAACAAAAAATGAATTAATGCATTCTTTGCGGACGACCCACGCAATAACGCACGCACGTGGTGCATCCGCCCGCGCAAAATATGTTAATGTTCAAAAAGGTCTAAAACGGTCCAATAAGCATTTTGACTAATTTGAAATATTGACGTACGCGTCAGCCATGACGCTGCCAGATTATTGCCAGATTATAGCTGCCAGTGTCACAACGCTCCATGACAGATGTAAAAGTTTTTAAGAGAGTAAAAATGTGTTTTCGGCGATTATGAATTGTATATTGTAGACATGATCATTATTTAATATTACGCATGCTCAATCATCGAAACGGGTTATTCAATGTGTACACGATTTACTCCAGAAACCAAGTACCAAATTATCCGTTCAGACCCCGCTTATCAGGGGAACCACCCCCTGAGGACAAATAACCACCTTGGACAATTACCCCCACCCCTAAAAACTACCCCCTAAGACGATTAATTGTCCGCGGGGTGGGGTAATTTTCCTAGAGGGGTAATTGTCCTACGGGTAATTTTCCGAGGGGTAATTGCCCTCGAGGGGAGGTTGTCCTCGGGGGTAATTTTCCGGGAGGTGGTTTTTGGGGGGTAACTGTGCTTGGGGGCGTAATTGTTCCGCTGGTAATTGGCCGGGGACGATTTTCCAGGGGTTAATTGTCCTAGATCCAATCAGACCCTGTGACAATTAATAGTTTCGAATGGGTATTTCCTTCATTGCTTTCCGCACACCTTTAATTCATGATTGTGTTTTTTTTGCTTTCACAGTGTATCCCTTTCTGAAGAAATCACAAGACATCTCAGGAATCATCAAGGATGCTCTGTTCGACGAACTCTCCAAAAAAATTCCAGCTGGAAAGTATACAACGTTTTGCAATAAAATGGGCGTAGACTACAATGAAGCTAAGAGCACGCTGACGAGATATAAGGAGGATTACAGCGTGGCTGTGAGAGACATTCTTTCTCAATGGGATCTAAGGATGAAGGGCGTCACCAGGAAACAACTCGAAGATGCCCTGGACGGAGCAGAGGTCGGTGAACTCTGTTCCATTGTGAAGAAACATTATGAAAAGGGTAACATTCAATCATTCCTAGTACGATTTTTTATTATTTTGTATTATATAGATTTATGAAATAATCTAAACATTTTACCAGTATCATTTCAACATCAATATAAAGTTAGATACGTATTCTTTAAATTATGTTTTCAGTATTAACAGCCAAATTTGTCTTTTTTTGATATTGTTAGCAGGTTGAGCAATAGTAAAATGGAGTGATTCGGAACAAAATCTATTCACAAAATTAAAGACTCAATCCTCTTAGAATTCTAATGTTGACTTTGGCTGTAGTACATGAAGAGCTACCGTAGACTCTGAACTGGTAACATTTCAAAATATATGTTACACTTTTTCCTATCGAAAACCGGAGTATGTGTATATTTTTCTTGTTCGTCTCATGGATTAGAAGGGCATATTTTATAGAACATGAAGGTACGTCAAGTGCACATATAAAAATAAGGTAAACAATTACAAATTATAAATTAAGTAAGTAATACGTGGTCTACCAGGGGAGTGTTTCACAAATACTAAGATTGACTTTAATTTGGACTTAACTATGGCAGGCCGTTCATACCACTGTTTGCTCTCACCATTTACTGGCATTGGTCTCTCAAGGGACGTACAAATCATGCAGCCTTTTCACACACGGGTAAAAAAAATTAAAGCTGCAGTGGCGGATCCAGGGGGGGGGGCACAGGGGGCACGTGCCCCCCCCCCCCCCCCCCCACCCCCCGGCTCAAAAAAATATGTTAAAATCAGCCCTAAATTCGCCCAAAATATACTGAAAAACAGGGGCGTGCCCCCCCCCCCCGGCAAAACAAAAAATTGCCAATGGCTGACCTAAAAAGGTGACCTTACCCCCCCCCCCCCCCCAACGAAGCAAAATGTCAAATTAAACAAATTCGTGACCAAAAAAAAAGAAAAAAGTGTCCTCTTACCCTTGCCTCCCCCCGCCCCGCTAAAAAAAAGAGAGAAAGAAGGAAAAGGAAAAAAGGAGAGCTAAAAGGGACCGAAAAAAAAAGGTGAAAAGAAGGGGAAATAGATCATTTGCAGTTAATCCCGCCAACAACGTGTGGAGAAGGGTGGGGGCCGAAATGACCTTGCCTCCCCCTCCCCCCCCCCTCCCCCCCCCCCCCCCCCCCCATCAAACCTAAAAGAGAAAGTAGGAAGGGAAGGGAAAGGTTAAGAGGAGAGAAAGGGAAAGAAAAAAAAGAGAAAGAAGAAAGGTAAGGGAGATCAGTTGCGATTTTTCCGCTAACAAAGTGTAGATCGGGGGGGGGGGGCGGGGCACTTGCGAATTGATCGGGGAGGGGGCTCGGGGGAAATACAATTTAAACGTGGTTTATTTCTTATTCCATAACGGTGGCTTACACATAATGCTGAAATGACATAATTTTCCGAGATTTTTCCTCATTCTTTAGTAAATTATACTTTTTATGCGTTTGTAAATTAACAGCCAGGCAAGAAATATGCTCCTTGAGATGCCTACATGTCAGGGCCCGCGGAACGGCAGGGATCGGGAGCCTCCAGCTCCCCCCCCCCCCCCCCAATTTTTTTGGGAAGCATTTAAAGAGAAATAGAAAGAAAGAGAGCGAGAAAGAAAGAATAGTTACCAGTGTCACAACAAAATAAGGTATCACAAATTGCTCATCTGACCGTAATTAAACGCCTAAAACCCCTAAGCTTCCGGGGGCTCTGCCCCCGGGACCCAACCAAGGGCCCTTGGGTAGGCCCCTTGATACTCATCTGACCGCAATTTAGTGCCTAAAACCCTTGATCTTCTGGGGGCTCCACCCGCTGGACCTCACGCCAATCAATGTCCTGCAAGTGTCACAATTAAAGTATAAAAATATGTTCATCTGACCGTAATCAAATGCCTAAACCCCTGAGCTTCCTGGGGCTCTGCCCCCTGGACCCCACTGGATGCTAATCTGACGGTAATATAATGCTTAAAACCCCTGGGCTTCTGGGGGCTCCGCCCACTGGACCTCACGCCAATCAGTGTCCTGCCAGTGTCACAAATAAGGTATAAAAATATGTTCATCTGACCATAATCAAATGCCTGAAACCCCTGAGATTCAGGGGTTTCCGCACCCTCGACTCCACCCTGAGGCGGGCCCCTGAATGCTTATCTGACCGTAATTTGCCTTGAACCCATTTTTTTCGGGGGCGGACAAGGTATCAAAAGATATTCATCTGACCGCAGGCGCATAGCCAGGGGGGCAGTGGTGGCTCCCCCCCCCCCCCCCAAAAAAAAGAGATGCCAGCCAAAAAAAAAAAACGCCGGCCAAAAAAAAAAAAGGAGAGAAAAGGAAGAGGACGAATGAAGAAAAAGGAGCAGACAAATAACGAATCGTCTTCTTTTTCTAATGATTTAATGAAACGTAAAAGCTTCCGCGCTACGCGCGGGAGGGGGAAAACTGTATTCAGACGAGAATAAAGAGTCGAGAATGGTACAACGAATTGTCTTCTTTCTCTAATGATTTAATGAAACGTAAAAGCTTCCGCGCTTCGCGCGCGGATGGAGGGGGGGGGGCTGAATTCAGACGAGGATTACGAGTCAAAAACGGTACAACGAATTTTTAATTAAAACAAAACAAAACAAAACAATTATGACAAGGGCTGACCTAAAAAAGGTGACCTCCCCCCTCCCCCCCCCCCCCCCCCCCAACGGAACAAAATGTCAAATTGTCAAATTTCCTAAGAAATCCTGGATCCGCGCCTGTGTCCGGACATCATAAAAACGACGTTCACACAGGGAAAATTTATGTTACAGCTGTTTAAAGCTGTTAGGTTAAAGGTAGAGACCAGTATTGGAAACGCCCCAATTTCAAAAAATGAAATGGAAGCTCTCATTACCAATCATGTGAAAGAATATGTTTTGACTAATACATGATGATAACAAATTTGCCGGGAAACCGCCTACTAATTCATATATTTGGTAAATTTGTTTCTCTCATGGTCTGTGAGAGATATAGGGTAGTCCCATATACATCTTTCTGTGTATAGTGCTTGTAACTTTACGAAGAATGGGCCAAAAATGTTATCATTTTGATGATTTTAGAACCTTGCAGATGCTAGATGCTACATGATCAACCTTTTCTGATCGATTCCACAACGTTTCTTTCACAATGCAATCGCATGACCATAACTGGTCTTTACCTTTAAACAGCTTTAAACTAATCAGCTCTAGTTACAATGAATTTTAACCATGTGTGAAAATGCTGCAGGTCACATATCTACATAATTTACATTTTTTGATAGTTCGTTATTGCAGGAAAAAAATCATCTATTAAAGATCATAATTGAGAGACTAATGGTGAGAGTAACCAATGGCATGACTGGCCTGCCATAGTTAATTCCAAATTAAAGTCGATCTTAGTCTTTGTGAAACTACCCCTTGGTCTCTTTTGGCAACTTCCACATAAAGTGATGCCCTATCAGAACATGATAGAAAAATTGGGGTAAGATTCAAAATAGGAACTTTTTGGACCACTTTTGGCAATTTTTGCATATGTGCGCGTGCGTCACTTCTAAGTTTTAACGAATGTCTGAGCTAAATTTTGGTCAAGAATGACTAAAAGGGATTTCAAAATTCTAAGAATAATATCAGCAATACAAATCCAGTGAAAACATGAATTAATATATTAAGTACGGACAGCACACGCAAAAACATGCGCGCCTGCGTCCGCGCGCACAAATGTTGTAATTGTTTAAAAAGAATGTATAAATCGAGGCTTTGCCATCTTGAAGTCCTATGCCCTTCCATAATAGTGTCGCACTTCATTAAATGATTAACACTAGAGGACGGAGCTTCAGAGTATGTTACATATCGTGTTTTAGATCGTGACAGTGTCGAGTGATATCAGTCTGCCATGCACTCTGTCTATGACATCTTACACGTTCGTCGCGTTGAAACAGAGGTTCTTCATCATTCAGAACACAACTCTGCAAACTATTTCAAACCTGACGCTGGGTCTAAAATGACATTTAACAAAAAGACAACTCTGACAACTCTGACAACAGACTAACTTCCTAACCGTATTTTTAACAAAAGCTTACACCGATGTTGGTGTTTAATAGCGGCTATAGTGTTCTGAATAATAAAGAGCCTTTGTCTGTATACCACGTATATGAACGCGTGATATGTCATAGACAGAGTGCCTATCTGTCAATAATTGTTAGCTGTGCAATTATGTATTGATAATATCTTTTCGTATAGATGTCTGACGGATGGGCAACTTTGGGATATATCAGGAAAGCTACCGAAAGATAAGTTCAACAGCATTTATACCTTCATATGTTAACCAAATGGCTACAGAAAGCAGGAGCACCCAAGGTACAACTCGTCCGCGTTCTGGAAGAAGTTGGTCTCGACCACATAGTACAGTCTCTGAATCTCGAGCCAGATGATCATCTAGAGAATTTAGATTGAACTCTATCAAATTCAGTTTGCCACGAAGTGTTCACAAATCAAACAATACTAATGATCTGGCAACGAAACATTGTCGCGAAGTTATATTTTTTTCTAAATATGAAGGTGCGCAAAATCAATTAGTGATGTAACTCACTGCACATATGTAAATACAGTAAAAGAGGATTGATAATTATTTCATTTTTTCATGATTCAATCCACGTACCTTAGCAAAGAAAATTCTAAGAATGATCGTTATATTTTAGTCGGATTCACAAACAGGGGAAATAAGAGTGATCATTATATTTCAGTGGGATTCACAAACAGAGCACAAAGTAACATTAAAAATCTCGTTTAGAATCTTACTAAAAGTGTGATATTTTTTAAACAGAAGCGAGATTTGAAAAGAAGAATAACCTATAATGCACCACGAGCGATCGGCACTTGCTGTACGCTTAGGTAACTCAGCTATCAACCCATCGCATCACACTTTGACATATACCTGTGCATCTGCCAATCATGCTTATTTCCGCTTATAACATTTGTAGAACTGATCGCAAAATTATCACGAAATATTGAAAAATGATCGGCAAATGCTGCTGTCTTTTGCGTCCCTTCGGAAAAATGTTGAACTCGCCAGGGGTATAGGAATCTTCATATCGACAATAAATGTCATCTAAACTGTGAGTAAAAACTGACACCAACTGATTGGTTGATAGTTTGCAATTTATACAACCACCTTATATTTGTTGGATCGCCCTTTTTTTATTAATCTGTTATTTTATGACTTGTTCGTCAGTTACAGCGCATTCCGATCCAACATCGAATTTTGAGATCCGGATACCTCCTGAATTCTTTGAAGATAATTATTCTAGGTCCACCAATTTGTGTTCTAAAATTTGCTGACCATTTGGTAATAATCGAACTAAATACATTTGTGTAGAATATGAGAGATCATAGGTCGAATATCACATTCCTAATATTTTGTTTAATCTCCACGAACTTTGGCCACCCCATCATCATATTTTTCATCGATCGTAGATAAAGATTGAAGACTATCTAGATAGAAAATGAGGCAGAATCTTTTCGGATTTTTTTTTAAACAAATGTAAAAGGATATCGAGAGGGCAAACTTCGCTTCATCGGATCGTCTAATTGTTGTTTATCGTTTTCTGTTTTCAATTCGTATTGTATATCCAACCTTCTTGGCTGCAGTAAATAAATAAATGAAGAAATATATACATATATATTAACCCTACATTCCATTTTGAGTACATACCTCTTTACAGAGTATTATCGTACTGTACTGGGGTGTGTGCAGGTGGACCACTACACCGGGGTTTCCCCCTACTCTTATACGAATAGTGCAGTGGGTTCTTAACGTGCAAAGGTAGCGACTCTTCTCTACACGGGGCCTCCATTTAACGTCCTATCCGAGTGATATAATAGGACATTTATATATGACCCTACATGGTACATTAACTGGGCATCATACAAACTGGTACATTACCCTAACCCTTACCCTAGCCACAACCATAACCCTCAATTCAAATCAATATAACTAATTAAAGTAATGACTAATGAATATGATTAAACCTTTTGTTTATTGGGAGGCCTTTGAGTTTACTCTACCTGCAAACGTACATAGAGGGTAGTACTTCTTTTGTTCAATCGTTAACAGAACACGAAGATGTCCTGATATTGTCTACATATGGAAACGTTGTATCATCCGCTCAATCTGGCTTGCGTGTATAGAAAGAAAAAAAAAATTGCTTGTAAAAGTAAAGTTTTTTTTTAAAGTGCGTTCCTTTCCAGTATTGGAGTGCCCGAGAATCACTCGGTAACCTTTCAAAAATGATAATACAAAAAAAAAACGCACTTTCTCTGTACTTTTGTCGGAAAAAACATAGTAATCCAGCAGAGTGTCTTCTCTTTTTGCGTTGGAGTAGAACAGAATAGCGAGTTTCAATCGCACTTCGGCCGCTCTCGCAAGTCCTCACTAGTCCCATTGTGGTCAGGAGGCTTTGTGGTGAGCGGAATATACTAAGCGTTAGTTTATTCTTGGTATCAAACTTGTTTTGTTTTTTTGTGTATATTTTTGTTGGAGAATGTAAGAATGTAAGGTGGACTAGTTGAATTGCGGCCTTTGTTGAATGTTGAATACTTTTAGATGTAAGTTTTTAATATGTCATTCTCTCAAAAAAGGAAAAGGTGACAATTACATTTGTCATACTCAAAGAAAATCAAAACTAGTAAGGTTATGAATAATTTGAAGTTTTATATTCAATGTAAATTACTTCAACCCATACTTGGTGTAAAAATGGATTTATTATTATGTAAAGTGATATATTTTAGTCGTATACAATATAAAATTATGAATAATGAATTATGTCGCACTTTTGTACGTTACAAGTTTACAAGTTTTTGTATAATTATGTTTCCGTTTGTATAAATTTGGACTCCGGGAAATGCTTTGCTTCTATGTTATGGACGAAAAGCAATTGGAGTTTTAAGAAATGAATTCAATTAATAAAATGGAATGTACATGTATGTTAACACGATATCGTTCATTAGAATATCACATCTTTGTTTGTATATAAATATCAGCTTATATCATTGATAATAGATTGACAAATCTGTTTAGCTATTTTTGTAAACAGTTGTTTTATCATTCGTCTTTTTTTATAAATAAATTTATTGTATACATTGTGCAATTGCCAACAATAGCCACATCACTTATTGGTCGATTGATTGCTTTTATTCATATTCCATGCACAAATAATTCCATAAATTGGGGTAAAACAAAAATATTCCAACTATATGAGCGACAGTGTACAAATTAACTGATTTTTTTTTTTTTTTTTTTTTTTTTTTTTTGTTGTTGAAATAAATCTTTATTCAGGTAAAATCATGGATAACATCATAGTACATAAATATTCATACCAAATCACTGAATCACATGTCTAAATGAGGTCAAATCAAATTATATTTCTATTTACTTAATAGCAGATTTTAAATTAGTTATAGTTTCCTTCCACTTAATAATATTCAAATTCGTTGTTTTAGTTCTGTTTTCCTCAACTTCTATTTTGTATTCTAACATAAACAAAAAATATTTGCTTATTATTCTCGTCACTACATTTTTATTAAATTGATTTCCAACACTCGCTTTATAGATTGCAAATAAAGCATAATGAAGTATTAGATCAATATCTATAACATTTTCTTTTGCGTCATGAAAACCATATACAACACAAATGGGTGAGAATTTAAAATCTTTACAGAAGGAGTTACATAATAATATTTCGATAACGTTCCAAAATCGGTAAATATTTTCGCATTCAAAAAATACATGTATAATAGTACCAGGTTTATTACAGTAATAACACAAGTTGTTTTCTTTGATTTTCCATTTGAATAAATTAACAGGTGTTGGTAAAATATTATACATAAATTTAAAGTTGAATTGTATCAAATAATTATCACGAGCATATTTCAATTTAAATAACCATAAAGAGTCCCACTTTATAGTAACATTTGTTTGTAAGGTTTTGTTCCAGAAGTCTACCGCCCTAGATGGTTTTTGGATTAATTTTATGAGTTCCGTATATACTTTTTTCACAGTAATAGAGTGTATTGAAAATTCAAAACTATTTAAATTCAAATTAGAGTATATAACTGATTTACGTTTGTAATCGTTGAAATCATAAACTTGTTCGCCATATTTTATGATTCGCCTCCATCTTTGTTGTATTGCGGTTCTTATTTTTGCATATTCACTCAACCATCTACCATCATAATAGATAAGTTTATCTTTCAATTCTTTGACTGTCAAAAATCTATTTCCTATCACTATATCCCCTAAAAATAATATACCCGATTTTATCCAATTTGTATACAACAATGCTTTTCCTTTAAATTTGATATCACAATTTAACCAAATCATTTCTTTTGTAACACTTCCATAGGTGTGGTGTATATCTTTTACATAATTAACTTGCTTTACAGTAAACCATGTACAAAGTAAGTCACAATAAAAATCAGGTATTTTCCCTCTATAAGAAGTCACATATTTTGGTAAACATTTACAGTTCATAATAATATCAATCCCTCCCAGTTTTTCAATCCAATACTCAAAAAAAATTATCCACTTCCCTTTCTTTTCTTGGATTTCTTTAAAACTTAAGAAGCTAAATAACCATTTTATTTGTAAAGACATAAATTGCGTACACATGTCGACCATATTCATGCCTCCGTTTTGAAGAGTATTTATCATGTTTTCTTTTTTCACTTTTGATCTATTACCCCATAAAAAGTTATAAAATAACTTGTCATACGCTTTTATTTGAAGTTTTATATTCAATGTAAATTACTTCAACCCATACTTGGTGTAAAAATGGATTTATTATTATGTAAAGTGATATATTTTAGTCGTATACAATATAAAATTATGAATAATGAATTATGTCGCACTTTTGTACGTTACAAGTTTACAAGTTTTTGTCGTACTGTACTGGGGTGTGTGCAGGTGGACCACTACACCGGGGTTTCCCCCTACTCTTATACGAATAGTGCAGTGGGTTCTTAACGTGCAAAGGTAGCGACTCTTCTCTACACGGGGCCTCCATTTAACGTCCTATCCGAGTGATATAATAGGACATTTATATATGACCCTACATGGTACATTAACTGGGCATCATACAAACTGGTACATTACCCTAACCCTTACCCTAGCCACAACCATAACCCTCAATTCAAATCAATATAACTAATTAAAGTAATGACTAATGAATATGATTAAACCTTTTGTTTATTGGGAGGCCTTTGAGTTTACTCTACCTGCAAACGTACATAGAGGGTAGTACTTCTTTTGTTCAATCGTTAACAGAACACGAAGATGTCCTGATATTGTCTACATATGGAAACGTTGTATCATCCGCTCAATCTGGCTTGCGTGTATAGAAAGAAAAAAAAAATTGCTTGTAAAAGTAAAGTTTTTTTTTAAAGTGCGTTCCTTTCCAGTATTGGAGTGCCCGAGAATCACTCGGTAACCTTTCAAAAATGATAATACAAAAAAAAAACGCACTTTCTCTGTACTTTTGTCGGAAAAAACATAGTAATCCAGCAGAGTGTCTTCTCTTTTTGCGTTGGAGTAGAACAGAATAGCGAGTTTCAATCGCACTTCGGCCGCTCTCGCAAGTCCTCACTAGTCCCATTGTGGTCAGGAGGCTTTGTGGTGAGCGGAATATACTAAGCGTTAGTTTATTCTTGGTATCAAACTTGTTTTGTTTTTTTGTGTATATTTTTGTTGGAGAATGTAAGAATGTAAGGTGGACTAGTTGAATTGCGGCCTTTGTTGAATGTTGAATACTTTTAGATGTAAGTTTTTAATATGTCATTCTCTCAAAAAAGGAAAAGGTGACAATTACATTTGTCATACTCAAAGAAAATCAAAACTAGTAAGGTTATGAATAATTTGAAGTTTTATATTCAATGTAAATTACTTCAACCCATACTTGGTGTAAAAATGGATTTATTATTATGTAAAGTGATATATTTTAGTCGTATACAATATAAAATTATGAATAATGAATTATGTCGCACTTTTGTACGTTACAAGTTTACAAGTTTTTGTATAATTATGTTTCCGTTTGTATAAATTTGGACTCCGGGAAATGCTTTGCTTCTATGTTATGGACGAAAAGCAATTGGAGTTTTAAGAAATGAATTCAATTAATAAAATGGAATGTACATGTATGTTAACACGATATCGTTCATTAGAATATCACATCTTTGTTTGTATATAAATATCAGCTTATATCATTGATAATAGATTGACAAATCTGTTTAGCTATTTTTGTAAACAGTTGTTTTATCATTCGTCTTTTTTTATAAATAAATTTATTGTATACATTGTGCAATTGCCAACAATAGCCACATCACTTATTGGTCGATTGATTGCTTTTATTCATATTCCATGCACAAATAATTCCATAAATTGGGGTAAAACAAAAATATTCCAACTATATGAGCGACAGTGTACAAATTAACTGATAATTGTTGACAGTTGGTCAGTTAATGAGTTTATGTGTGGAAGGTGAGATTTTAACCAGTTATGTACATGAATCCACGGACACGCTTTTCATAGTATATTGATACTGAGAATGAAATTCGTGGTTGTCTTTTTTAGATCCTGCAACTATGTCAGACACGCATGTATATAACATGTAGTATGTATAAATAATTTGAATCATTAATTGTTCGGCAAAATATAGAGTTGAAATGTAGATTTTACTTTGGAATAAATGTTACAGTGGATACTTAAAAATCAAATGAACTGAAGACTATGAATTCTCTTTATTATCTTTGACATATTGAACACTTATTTGTGACCATTTACCTATCAGCATTGTGCATTTACCTATTTTTGTTAAAACTTTGTCCCCCTTATCACTGAGTGTCCCGCTTCTCCAGCCTCATGTCCGGATTCTCCCCTGGCTTTCCCGCTTCATTTGTCAAAACATCTTTTTTGTATGTAGTATATTGCATTTGATAGGATAGATTGCTGCATTCCCGTCTACGTGTGATAACTCGACAAGCGTGTCCTTATCAACCTTTGCGCGACAGATAATCAAATTAGCATGTCCCTCCACACTTTCTAACTCAAACAGATGATTTATCGGTACCTACTGAAAGTCATGTGAAGTCGAGTTCTCGTAAGATTTGGTCGATGTCGAATCTGAAGGCATCTTATGTTGAACAAAAGATAAGACTTACCAGGAGAGTGTTCCCAAATAACAAAATTGTTACAAATGGCAAGGAAAATCATCTTTCAATAAAACCGAGAAGGGGTACCAGCACTTTTCGCTGGTTCTGAGCATTGACAGTATCGTCGACAGGCGGCCCCCGGGGGGAGGGATCCTGGAAGGGCACTGACAGTGACTTCCCTCCCCCCCCCCTTCCCCCCCCCCCGTCCCTACACACACACACACACACACACACACGCACGCGCACACACACACGCGCTTTTTCACGTACCAAAGTGCCCATGTTTAGGTAGGAAAAGTTCAAATTTTTACTTAAAATAAGTGCCTCATTTTCTTCCTAATAAGTGCCTCTGATGACCTCTGATGAATTCCCTTTTCCCCTTCCACTAAGAGCCCTTTTCCGTTCTGATCAGTGCCCCTCCCCCCCCCCCCTTCCCTTTTTAATAAATGCCTCTTCTCTTTCTTATAAATGCCCCTTTTTTAATCTGATTAGTGCCCATATCCAAATATGATAAGTACCCCTTTTTCGTTAATATAATTACTATTCGTGCTTTTTTACAAGATTTTGCTATCACCCCAGATCTCCCCAGAAACCAAAGATTTCTCGCACCCTCCCTAACATGTGCCTCTATAATTTACAGCGACTGAGAACAGTTTTTTCTCTAATTTTCGCCGAAACCCGCTCGCTACGCTCGGTTGCATTTGCAATTTTATTTCATAACCTAACATTTTTAAGGTCTCACTTATTATTAAATCATTAGATAGTTCTTAAAACCCCATCAGAATTCGTTATTTCATCTAATATTGAGAACTGGTCGTGATTGGAAACAAATTGAGATTTTAAAAAATCTCAACATTTTGGAAAATGAATAGACCATCACACACAACAGCAAAAAACGGTGCTGAAGCAGTATTTTGAACCACGTAAAAACAGAATAATCTTGAAGATCAAATAATGCAGGGGTATATAGCATGTCTAAAATTCAAGATTTTGCGCTTTTAAGTTACCCTTTGTAGGTGCCCCCACCACCACACTTTAAAAAGACGCTCCACCGCCCCTTGGTGTACACACATTTGATTTCGCCCTCCATTTTCAAAAATGGTGACAGTCACGGACAAACTTGTTTTTCTTCGCGTTAATTGAAGCCATGAAAGGAGCTTGAACTGTAAATGTAATACTCGTTTTATTCTTTAAAAGGTTCGAGTGATATTTTCGAGGGGGAGTCTGGGTCCAAATGGGGCAAGGATTAATCTTCCAGTGTGTGTTCCGACTGGGCTCCTATCTGGAACTCTCCGATACAGAAGATATGATGGCCCCCAGTGTAGAGCAGTGTCTGCAGCGGCAGAGTATAGGGAATAGCAGTCAACACGAATAACACATTACACATTCTACCTATTCGTGCAATCTGTTTTCTTGCCATGGGTTTACCTATGTCAAAGAAATAATTATAATAATTGAAAAGGCAATGCAATAATTATTGTTTGCTTTAAAATGCATCATATGTTCATTGAACATCATTCCAATGCATTTTTTTTTTTTTTAAGACAATAATTATGATGGTCTTGAAAATACACATGATACTAAATTTATTTAAATTCGATATAAACTTTTACTTTACATTTCTTTTTGGTCATGTAGAAATTATTTAGTTAATGTTCCCATAAAAGTGATGATGAGGGGGCAAGGAAATTATATGAGAGAGAGAGAGAGAGAATATATAGATATCAATTGATAGTTACAGGTGAGGCGTTACTGTGACATACTGAGTTGTTATCAATAGAATTTTAGCCCTCCATCAAAATATTATACAAATAATGAATGGTTATTTAACATTCTATTCAACGAGGCGTCAGCCGAGTTGAATAGAATTAATGTTAATCTTTCAACGAATGAAAATATTCGCACCATTGAACGAATGAAAACATTCATTATTTGTTTTATACAACATCGAAGAAGATCTAATAGAACGTTAATCAACAAATTATGCTTTACTCCTTATATTAAAGATAAATTCAAGTTGGATTCAAGCCTTCTCGATTACGTTCAGATTGCCTTCGCGTCAGATACACGCAGGGATACGCGCGCGCACGGCAGAGAGGTACGCAGTCTGCATATAACCAAAAATGCACGGCGCATAATAACCAAAAATGCACGACCGTGCAATATACCATCTATTGAATATCATGTGACCAACAATCCTCCAATCAAATGACAGGGATCCACGTAGGTGTTGTATAATACAGTCTAATGGATTTTATAATAAATCAAGATAACCCTCATACTGTATATACGTTTTCTTATTTTCTCGTTTTCTCCTCTCTCCCTCCCCCTCTCTTTCTCTCTCTCTCTCTCTCTCTCTCCTTTTCTTTTCTTTCGTTAAATTTAGTGATTCTTTTTATTTCTTTTAATGTATGATTAACAATCTCCTTTTTCTCTCACAAAATTTCAGCAGTCGTCTTCCCGTATCATTTCCTAACAGCGCCATCATTCGTCAATGTAGGGAAAGGCATAATGGTCCTGACTCCTGACTCCTCCAACTTTCGCATGTGTGTGGGTCTGCATGTTTGATTTTCCACCTCTCTCTCTTTCTCCGTTTTGTTTCCTTTTTTATTTCTTCTATTTTTCCTCTTCCGCTGTGCTTCATCCTCTTTAATTTTAGACAGATGACTTAGCGCGACATTCAGACATATTAGTTTATATCAGTTAAAGAATATAATGGTACAGGTTCCGCAACATTTCAAGCCTAAGGCTCATATTACCAACCTCTGCGTGTTTTCGTGCATCATTGGTGGAGTTGTATAACGATTGTAACTGCGTGTTTTTGTTTTAAGTCTACTGCTATTTTTTGTTTATTCTCATTTAATCATAAATGTAAATTAATGAACCATGCGGAAATGAATAAATAATCAAAATTATTTCTGTCCAGATAAACTTTTCTCTTCTTTGTGATATCTTCTTTTTTATTCTGTTGAATGTCATTGCTTGATTAAACCAGCTTTCCCTGTTCCTAAGGCCTAAACAAAAAAAGTTGTATTGCCCTTTAGGTGCCAAAAGATTGGTCGGTCGGTCGGATTTTTAATTTCTTTTTTTTTTCTTTTTTTTTCTTTTCCCTCTTTGGGCTGATACTTCTCAATTTTGAATGCTTTAATATTTTTACTCTAAAATACGATTTAAAAAAAAATTGAGGGGGGGGGGGGTCGGTCGCAACATTTTGGCCCGAATTCACAAAGGAGGTTTGTCGACAAACCGAGGTTTATGTGCGTCATACGACGCGTTTCGACGCGTTTTTACAAACCTTGGTTTGTAAAAAACAAAAGGAGATTTGTCGAAACAGAAGGAGGTTTGTCGACAAACCTCCTTTGTGAATTCGGGCCTTATGTTTTTAGGCCTAATATGGGGCCAGTCACCACGAAATGAGTCCAGTGTCGCATTAGGCTCAATCGTAGTAATAGCGATGTATAGTGTGTATGTACTGAAAATTGACCCACCTACCACATTTAAGATTTTTCCAAAAATCGACTTATAAATGTCTTGTAGTTTATGTCCCCAGAGCTTAGGTCACGAAAATATCTCCTTCTAACATTTTTTGGCAAATAATATAGGCTATGTTACGCATCATTAACTTTACACCTAATTATCTCAAAACTGGGTAATCCCATTGTTTATAAAGTCCAATTAGGTTTTTGTTCATATTTCTGGATATAATTTATCAATTTTAATGTGTGACCCCTTAATCTAAATCTTACTTAATGTAGATTCATATAATACTTAAAAACAGGAATAAATTTTTTGACCAACTGGACTCATTTCGTGGTGACAGGCCCCATATGATTTATAGCTCTCCATATCACCCGCAATGTTTTCAGAGCAAGTTTATTCACTTGTTAGGCTTTAAACGTCTGTTTACAGTGCCATCACTCGTCAGTGTAGAGAGAACCGTACCAAGTTGCTGTAACGGCACAAATTGTTGCTCTCACGATCACATAGTTATCCCAAGTTTATTCCTTACATTTAATTGTTTAATTGATTGTTAGAGAAATGTACAACAAGCTTTAAATCTTTTTGGTGTAAAATGTCAATAGAACTTTTTGAACGTATGCATACTATAATGTGAGGGCCTGTTAACTTCCATCTTACTATTCTTTAATCAGGAGAGACCATCAGATGTCTAAAATGTTGTCACTTTATAAGAGCAAAACCGTTACAAGTATTTCACCGATAAGATATTGAAAACGGTTGCATTGGGATGTAGGCGAACTCCCGGGGGCGAACTATCTCTACTTTATCTTGGTTATTTATTTTTTGTTTACTTTTTTTGGAAAGTGAATGGACGAATCAAACAAGCTCTATCGCTCTCTCCCTTTCTTTCTTTCTCTCTCTCTCTCTCTCTCTCTATCTATCTCTCTCTTTCTTTCTTTCTCTCTCTCTCTTTCTCTATTTCCCTTCATCACTTTACACCCCCCTCCCTCCCTACCCCAACTCCCTCCTCCTTTCTCTCTCTCTCTCTCTCTCCATCTCTCTCTCTCTCTCTCTTTATTTATCACTATACCTCTATATTCCTCCTTCGTATTATTTTACCCATTTAAACTTTAATCTTCCCCAACTCTCTCTCTCTCTCTCTCTCTCTCTCTCTCTCTTTCTCTCTCTGCCTTCCTCCGTCTATTCTTCTCTGTCTATCACTCTCTATTTCTCTCTATTTCTCTTTCTCTTTTCTGTCTATCTATACATGGCTGCTTACTAATAAGCATTTATGCCTTCTTAGCAGTCAGGTTAAATAACCACCACGATCAATTTATCGGTGACGGATTAATAATCCCTATTCCTCCTTCTTATTCTTGTACCCTATTTGTGTATGTCTCTCTCTCTCTCTCTCTCTCTCTCTCTCTTTCTCTTTCTCTCTCTCTCTCTCTCTCTCACTTCAATAATCTATCTTTCACTGTTGCTCAGCTGATGGACCTCAAGATCTGTACGCACCTTCTCATGAATGAACTTGATCTGACTCCACAGGTTGGTATCAGTTTAACCCCCTCCCCCTATGGGATCATTGAACCCACCTGCGTCCCATTAATCTCACATGGGACGGGTCACGACCTCTCCCTAGGAGTCAGGGGTACGCGTGCGTAGATTAGCTAGCAGGGGCGTGGCCAGCCTTAATTGATTAGGGCCAGTGGATTTCGCAGATAGGGGGGATCAGTGCGTCGAAATCTGACAAATTCGCTTGAGGAGGATAATCTGGACTCCTAAGCTGCCGAGAGTTACCGGATTACTGAGAGATTAGATGATCAAAATCTGTTTCAAAACATCAGCAGAATGGTCAAATTGGTCAAACGATTAGTTCTTCATTTTAGATTTAAAGACATCAGAAAACTATACCTGAAACAGTCATACAAGAACGATTAGTTCTTCATTTTAGATTTAAAGACATCAGAAAACTATACCTGAAACAGTCATACAAGAACACCATCATCATCATCATCATTGTGGTCGTCATAGTCATCGTCATCATCATCGTGTTCGTCGTAATCATTGTCATCAGCAAATACCAGGTTCGATAAAGACATCGGCGGTAAAGGCCTTATATTTCTGTCTATTATCTGCTATTCTTAAAAGGCTGGGATTGCAGATTTAGTTTTTGATTGCCCATCTGTGCGGGCTTTGCAAATATGTAATCGGTTCTTTTTCCTGCTCCTCAATATTTACAGCAATGTAGACTCCCTGTTGATGTTTTTTATGGGGTAGGTTTTAACAAAAATCACACTTCATTCACAATAATTGTTACTAAAAATATAACTAAAACTGCATAAAGTCAAGTCAAGATCATGGGGGGGGGGGGGGGGGGGGGGGGGTTATCTGAATATTCACTTGATAAATCTACCGGAAGAGAGTTCTATGACATCGGTCAAAAGCAGGCCCGAAACTAGACTAGTTTTTAGACTTTTTTTTTCTCTTTTTCCCCTGAGATGATCCAGATCCAATTTCTTCGCTCGATTGTTATCACTGGTAGACCAGACGTGTTTACAAGTTGTTGGCTTATCCGCACGCGACCCAATGTGAGACAGCCAAGCAGAGTGCAAAAAGGAGATAGGGAGAGAATAACAGAGACAGTCAAGAGAGAGCGGGAGAGAGGGAGAGAGAGAGAGAGAGAGAGAGGGGATAGAGAAAGAAGAGAAAACGGGGGAGAGAAGAGAGTATAACTAGTAAGGAGAAAAGTAATGAAACTAGAAAGATAGAGAGAGAGAGGGAGAGAGAGAGAGAGAGAGAAAGGTGAAACGGAGAGTCAATGACAATGACAATGATTTTTATTTCTTTAACAGCCCCTTCTGGGTCATGGAAGAAATACAGTTTAATAGAGTTAGATAACAAGTAAGAACGAGAGAGAAAAAGATATGGGTCTGTTCGGATTCGGGGGCAAATAGGAGAGAGGGAGTATGAGGGAGAGAGGGTTTGTGTGCGTGTGTGTGCTTGATTGGGGAGAGAGAGAGAGAGAGAGAGAGAGAGAGAGAGAGGGGGGGGGATAGATAGATGTTTTATCTACCACCACAGAAACATGGCCACCGCTTCAAACTCCCAACTTGATCATGAACTATATCCTTGGGAAACACAACAAGAGAAAGTTAAACTTCACGCGTGGCGGTATTTTATTTTTACGGTCACCATTATCATCTGTTGCAAATTGATAGACGTTTAAAAATAGATTTGGTAGCAGCGGGGTGGTATCAAGTGGGGTTGCGGAAACCACTCATAATCCCAATCCTAAATTGGGAATAACATCTGATGACGTCAAAAGAGACAATTACATCCGGAGCCGAGGACACATCTAGCCCAACTAACATGGACCGGAGAAAGACAGATAACATT